>SKCR01013817.1:0-11265 GCA_019454045.1 Zanthoxylum bungeanum
AACATATCAGGTTTTCGCATACCTGGGACTCCAATTCCTTGCTGACGTAAGTGATGCGTCTATCATGTTCTTTCCCCAGATTTACCTCGTCCAGTGCGTCTTGTCCTCTTGAGATGTTTGTCTTATGTCGCCCATTCAAAGCATATTTTTCTTCTTCCATTGATTTGTTCTCATGACTTCCTTCTATCAAGCAATCTACTCCGCATAGTTCTTTTATCTTGTCCTCTGTCTGATGTGCCAGAAATTTATCTCTTAAGGCCGAAATCGCGGCCTGAGCCTCGGCCTCATTTTCTCGCTCTGCTACATAGGCCATTAGATTGGCCTTAATGGCCGCAAGGACGGCTTGTTCCTTATTATGCATGCTCTTCATTTAAATTGTTGTGCGTTGGTTCTCCAAAGACTACTGTGGTTGGTCTCGTTTGTGCGAACAAATCGTTTAGTAGCCCTGTGGGGTATGGCTCGTCATTTTGAGCCACAATGGTCGGACTTTCCGCTTCATTCAGGACTCTGGTCGGGCCATAATTCTCTTCGTACATGAAGTACTCGGCCGAATTTATCTCTGTAGCGAAAGGCTTATTGTCGGCATGTCAATCCAAGCGGATTTATCATCCTCCACTAATAGAGATTCAATAACGAGTAAATCATATTTACATGTTTCCTTTTTCTCCTTCAGCTCAGCAAAGTATTTAGGACAGTTCCTTTTCCAACGCCCATTCTTGTCGCAGTGGAAATATTTTCCTTTGGGTTTGGCATCCTTAGAGCCTTTCTTGTTCTTCTTCTTCATGGGCTTTCCCTTAGCCTTTCCAGTGCTTTTCTTCTTCTTCTTTGCAGATTTAGAAGACTCGGCAACATTTGCCTCTACACTGCACTTACGAGGATCCACAAGCATGGACTCGTAATAGGTGAGCTCATTAACCAGTTGGGTCAAAGTAAAAACAACTTGTTCATAACATAGTTGCTTTTAAACTGCAGAAAACTCTTCGGAAGAGTTTTCATAATCATGGTCACCTGGCTACGCTCGTCAATACGAGCTCCATGGGTTTCAGCAGTGTTGAGATAGGTCATCATCCTTAAGACGTGCTCTCGGACTGATGTCTCATCCTTCATCCTAGCAGTCATCGCTGAGACCATGGCCTCATGGCGTTGACGCTCCGAAGGCTGCCCAGACATGCCCTGCATTGACTCCATCATCTGAGATGCTAGAGCCATAGGTTCATGCTTTGCAGCAAGAACCTCAGACATCCCTGCTAGCAAGTAGCAGCGGGCTTTCTCATTTGCTGCAGCCCATTTCTGGTAGGTATCACGCACAGCTTGGCCAGCATTTCTGGCTGGCTCGGGAGGACGTTCCTCCGTCAGGACAAACTTTAGGTCTTCACAGACCAGGATAGCGTTCATGTTACTTTTTCACTTAACATAGTTTTCTCCTGTTAATTTATGGTTTGAGAGTATGGAAATAATTGGAGAAACCATGGCTGAAAAATAAAATAAACATGCATTTAACATTCATTCATCGCATATTAAAATCATCAAATAGTTTTGGCATAAAATTAAAGATGATGCATGAACCATGAATAATGAATTAGAAACCTAAGAGAATTACTATGCCACGGAAATCTATCATCCCACAAGTAAGTGCCGCCGTAGGGTAAGTCAAGTACTCGCATGATAGATCGATACAATCTCAGTCAATTTAATATATGCGGGAATAACTCTTATTCATATATTAAACGACTACCGTTTTATTTGATCAAGGAATTTTATTAACAGTTAATTATTCCTTTGTGAGTGTAACCCACCGTTTCGGGATTCTTGGACTTAACGAGTGAAGTGCCGCCGTAGGGTAGGTCAGTTCACAAGATACATCTATAATCCATATCCTCTCGGAACCCAAACCTGATATTGACCCAAAATGGACACCATCCGTAGGGGGATGAAAACAAAGCCGTCTCGAGGCGCCTTTTGAATTTCACACGTTTTTGGAATAACAACGGAGATCGCGGGATATACTGTCGTATATCCCTCTCCCACTCACTATTTTTAAAAATTAAGGTTTCTATCTAAAACATCTAATATTTTATTTTAACTATTGTGGATAAACTTATGGCAGCTAAATCATAATTATTATTTACACTAGTTTGTCATAAGTGAGCTAATCAATTTTAACTATTAAAATTGTGTCGCTAATATTTCATTAGTCTCTACTAACAGTTTTACTCCATTAAACTAATTTAATTAGAGTGGTATAAGTGAGCTATTATATTTCAACTCTTAAAATGCTAGACACTTATGAGTCTAAAAATCATAGAATTTTAAATGGTCAAAATTTTAATTAAATATTTTAACAAATCTTAGTGCATTATAAAATCCAATGGTACGTGGAATTGTATCCCGAGTGCATACCATATTGCCGTCCATTCGGAATCGGCTATGGAATTTATATCCGGGTTTCCGTCCTATATACCAATGGAATTATTATGCACCAATTAAGCCCAATATATTAGAATTCAAATTTTAAACTATAAATCTAATTAATCTAATTAATTGATTTCCATGCATATCATCTTCTAACTTAAAAATTTTAAATTACATAAAATCATAATTTTATGTCTATAATGATAATGCATCTATGACATGTTATGGCAAGTAAAATGCATGAGTGGGCACCCAAAGCTATATGACATGTTATTCAAACCATTCGAAGTAAACATACATATAACATAAAAAAATTTATTTTGCATTGACCGGGCTCTTATTTTTTCCATACTAATCTAATTAGTACAAAAGATTCACCAAGGCATTCTTTGGCCTTCAAATCCCACTCAAAAGTGGAGTTGGCTCCCTTTGCGACTTCGGTGCTCCAAATTACAAATAATTGAAACTTTGCATTGAAAATTAAAAATACAATAAATGTAAACAATGGCCTTATGGCCTTACATCCCAAAAAAAAAACCAACTACAAAAATAAGAGCCGGAAAAATTTACGACCAATGCAAAATCCATTCATCACATGAAATAATAAAAACATTCATCATATGAATATCACAATGTGCCCACTCATCTAAACATGCATATCATATTTATAACTCATATAAATATATTAAAAATAGAAACTTTAAATGAAAAAGAGAAGGGTTAAGAGCACTTTTCAACCTGGCTCTAGATATCAATTGTAGGAAACGTTTTCCTCACGCATCGGAAGCGATTAGGCACACAGATCGACCTTGAAAACTTTTTCTGCTTTGCCTTTCCTTTGGCCGAATATAACCAGTGGGTATAATGAATTTTTCTTCTGTTTCGGACAAGATTTCAGCCCCGAAACAGTCCCTAAACAGCCCCCGAACTGCAGTGAATTAATGGACTATTTTACAACCGTTACACAACCGAACTGCACACAGATCAGTCCACTATTTACGTGAACTGCTGTGATGATATAGGTATAATTTTATCACTAAAAAATAGTCCCAACTCAGCCCCAAAACGTCCCCAATGTGTTTCCCAAAATCCTGAATTAAAACGAAACAAAATGAGCCACGAATCAAGAGGCAAATGTGCGGCAATGAGGTGAAATAAAGCCTCACTGCCGTGACCTTGATGAATAGAGGAAGAGGATGATTTTTTCATCACCACAAAGTCTTTTGTGCTATGTCTCGTTACCAACGGAGGGTAGTGTGGGCTACATTCACAAAAGAAATCCCTAAACGATTTAGAGATTCAATCACACACTTGATTTTGTTTTTCTTCTTTTTGTTCTTCAATGGTGTTTCTCAACTTTTGAGAGAATAGAGAAGAGGAAGAAGATGCATAGGGTTGCTAGAATGAGAGAGAGAGAGGTAAAAAGAAAATCAAATATTCTTTTTATACTTAGGTCAAATTATTTCCAAAATAAATCAACTAATCCCCCCCTTATTAGTGTAATAATCGGCCAAGGTAGGAATTTTCTTAATTAATTTTGTAACATATAATATTAATATCCATAAAGGAATTATATGTTACAAAAATAATTACTTATTACCTTTCAAAAAGTTGTAACTACTAAAACCAAAGCCAAGGATTTATTGTTTCCAAAACAATCAAAATCTTCCCCTTATGCACTAAGGAATTCGGCTATGGCATATATTCTTTCATTAATTTTGTAACAATAATATTTACTTTCCATAAAGCCAATATATGTTACAAATAAAATGTATGATTAATATTTTGAAAGTCATTATTTCCAAAATTAAATCAAGGGTTTCCAAAACCCATAATATAGAAATTACAATATTAGCCTTATTAAATTATATCATATATATAATTCAATATTTTATATTTAATAATTATCATATAATTATTAATACCATACATTAACTTTTAATATATAGTTTCAAGTGTGACAAATAATATTACTAATCATATTAATAATACTTATACATATGTGAGCATATAATTGGACTTCCAATTACATTAAATCCGCTATAGTAAATCGAGCTAGCACGGGGACCAAATGGACCTACGGTTCCGAGCTCCAATAATCTCGAAATATTAATTAAGCTCTTAATTAAATATTCTGAATTATTAACTCCGGGTTATTCCACTAAAAACCCGAAGTTGCACTCTCGTTGCCATTGATGAAATATTAAGTCGAACTAAGTCTGTGTCCACCGATATAGTCATTACATATGAATTGACCCTTCACGAATATCTCGTAATTAGAGCCGGGTCATAATGTCCGTTATACCCCTCTATTTATTTTTACCTTAAGTTCCATTGATTCTCTAATGAACGATTTATTCATAACTATTATGAATATTAATCTTTTTATTCGTAATAGAAAGACTTGAGCGCTCAAATCATTCAAGTACCGAATCAACCCTAAAGGAAAATACTCATCTACTTCTCGTAAGAAGGAGTGAACTTCATGTCTATGTAAAACGTTCCCAGCTACAAAGCAAA
Organism: Zanthoxylum bungeanum; assembly: GCA_019454045.1. Classification (NCBI taxonomy): domain Eukaryota; kingdom Viridiplantae; phylum Streptophyta; class Magnoliopsida; order Sapindales; family Rutaceae; genus Zanthoxylum; species Zanthoxylum bungeanum. Next base: position 4,933 of record SKCR01013817.1, read on the forward strand.
CTGTGCCCCCAAAGTACGTGGCTATTGGTTGGGACTGCTACACCAACCTCACCTTTGTAAATCAAAGAACACAGCATGCCATGCAGGAGTTCGTAGTACACTCAGGATTAAGATCAGTCCATATATAACCATCATGTAGATTGAAATGACTTTCTTTGCTTAACGGATATTATAAGAATGTCATTTCTATCTGGGTTCAGTCCTATATGATCGCATCATACAAGGTGCCTCCATTCTCATGTCTCTACATGGACGATCCGGATCAAGATCGCCATACAAATATAGAATGGACTGCAGTTATAGATAAACCGCAAACAAAGTACCCGTTTTGTTTGCTCTCTATGGACTATTTAAGATTACTAACTTCAGACTTAAATCCTCTTGTATATGAAACTCATACACTAAGTCTGAAGGTACATAAGTAATATAGGGTATTTAAGAAGATATATAATATGCGAAAATTAAACAAACAGTTTGATAAATGAATAATGCATCGTTTTATTTCAAAACACATGAAACCGTTTGTCAGATTTGGAAGAGAACGAGTTCACCAAGCCGATCAATGTTAACATATTGAAGTTGTACTTTGCCTGAGGAAGAGAAGAATGGTCACTAGAGGAATTGGCAGAAGACCTAACCCAACGGGATAGAAAATTCACTCATACATGCATGCACACACATAACATATTTTGCATTCTTTTTTGTGTTTATTTTATTCTGTATTCACAGGTTTCAAAGAAGAAAATGAGAAAGCGGCAAAGACAAGCCAACTAGAATCAGCAACATATGAGTAGTAGTTTCGGGGATGAGTCCCAGGGTTGAGGCCCATATCAGTTTCAGTCTTAGGGATGAGTCCCAAAAGCGAGGCCCATATCAGTATCAGTTTGGGGCGAGGCCTACATCAGCATCACTCTGGGGGCGAAGCCTACACCTTCATCAGAATCAGTCTTGCCAGGTATGGCACTCTGGGGGCGAAGCCCACATTAGCATCAGAAGTAGTCTTTCCGAGAATGGCACTCCAAGAATGGAAAATCAGTTCGAGAATGAACAAGCCGGGAATGGCACTCCAAGAATGGAAACACAGTTCGGGAATGAACAAGATGGGAATGGCACTGGCGTGAATAATTTTGTATCGTACCGCAAGTGCACGGTGTCAAGTTTTAGTATGAATGAGTAGAGTGTCGAACCCACAGGGATTGCGTTAACTCGCACTAAGTACTATAATTATTAACCTTAGCCTATCTAGACAAGGAAAATCAAATTTGAACTTGAAATAAAAAACAACACAATGCTAATTAAATGTAAAAGATTTAGAACTAAATAACACGAAGGGAGAATGAATCCTAGAGTTTGATTTCACCTAGCCATCCACAATGTAATTATGCATCCATTTATCTCATATCAAATTCCAAGTTTATAAGCCAAAACCATAAATTTCTCCATTCTTTCTCTCGAACTCCAATGGAAGTATTGTCAAGTGTCAATAATCAATATCTCTATAGACTTCAACAATTAACAATTGATTAAAACAGTGATTCTTATTAACTGCTTTCAAGAGTTATAAATTCTCTCGAACCTTATAACATTCTTGATTATATTTCTCAATTCCTACTCAAATCCCCTCTCTCGAGTGACAGATCTAAGTATAAAATCATTACAATTGTGATCAGCAAATATAAAGCATTAAGCAAAGAGATAATATAAATAAACATTCAGGGAATTATTATGAGATTCAATTTATATTTAATACATAGTTTCAGGCAATAGGATACATCAAACCCTAGAATAAGAGTATTAGCCCATGGCTATTTCAAAACAAAACAATAATCTTAAAGAATACATCCCAATAATAAAGATAATCTAAGAAGAAAATAGAAGAATGGAACCCGGGACAGATTCCTTGTAAATCCTGAAATTGGCGCTTTCTTCTCTTCCAAATCTCAAAGTATCCTCTTGATAATTGATGTCTTCTTTTAGGGTTTCCTCTGGTTTCTCCTCGTCCCGTTATGTTGTGTAATGAGTTTGTATTTATAATCTTCCAGTTTCCCCGTCACGCTCTCCTCGCGTGAGTCTATTTTTATGTTTCCTTTCTGACTGGCGCCGCGGCGCCATATGCTCTGGATTTAGTATGGATTCCGGGCGCCACGGCGCTAGTCTTCTTATTGTTCCTCAAGGCGCCGTGGCGTCTTATTTAACCATAGGTTAGGCGCCGTGGCGCCTTTGCTTCTCCTTCTCGGCGCCATAGCGCCTAATTTCTTGGAAATTGTATGAGTTCCTGGCGCCTTGGCGCCAGTTCTTCTTGTATGCCCAGAGTTCGGATCATTTTTGTGCTTATCCAATTTTTCCCGAACATAACCTGAATTTTCCTTGTTCTTGTTTCCTGTCATCACAACACTAAACAACTCCAAAAGTACATTAAATAATACGGAATCCAACAGAATGATAAGCTGACGGTACCGAATTGGTGTGTAAATTTCACACTTATCAGGCACTCGGAGAATGGAAACACAGTTCGGGAATGAACAAGCCGAGAATGGCACTCCAAGAATGGAAACACGGTTCGGGAATGAACAAGCCGGGAATGGCACTCCAATAATGGAAACACAGTTCGGGAATGAACAAGTCGGGAATGGCACTCCAAGAATGGAAACACAGTTCGGGAATGAACAAGCCGGGAATGGCACTCCAAGAATGGAAACACAGTTCGGGAATGAACAAGCCGAGAATGGCACTCCGAGAATGGAGCACGGTTCGAGAATGAACAAGCCGAGATTGGCACTCCGAGAATGGAGCACGGTTCGGGAATGGACCACCTCATACAGTAATAGTTTGGAAATAGACCACATTACAGCAACGGTCCGGGAATGGACCGCCTCACAGTAACGGTTCGAGAATGGACCACCTCTCATCAACCCGATTCGAGAATGGACTACCTCATAACAAAATCAACTCAACTCAGCACATGGTAAGTCAAGTGGTAGCTGGCGAGCCAAGTATATAAAGATGCATTGCACATACTTTGATAGGATTATCATTGTCACACACTGCACAAGTCCCATCAAAGTGGGGGCGACTGTAGGCATTGTTTTTTTGCATGTGAAACCCGATGATGAGTCTCATTTGGAGGCACTACCTTTTAAGTTACGGAAACCACGGGAAACGGTTGTCGGAAGAGAAGAGTCAAGAATTGACTCATAGTCGGATTAAGTTCGCTAGATTAGCCTCGGGTTACTTGTTGGATTTCCGTTTTAAAAATTTATTCTTGGCCCGAAACCCCCGTAAAACACCTAACCTTGGCCCTAAACCCCTCATTTAGCCCACATACACCAGGCCCACTCACCAAGCCCACACGCCCAAGGCCTTTAAAATACAAACCAATTAAATAAAATATTAATTAAATGATATACCAAACTAAATAAAATATTAAAATTAAATAAATTATTAATTAAGTCATTTTCCAAAATAAATAAAATATAAAATAAAATTATGTCTAATTTAGATAAATCACAAATTCTAACTTCCAAATTAAAAATATTGTATTCCTAACTTAAATGATTATATGCCTAATTAAAATAAATCATAACCAATTAGAGATATTTTTTCCCTTTTTAAAATTAATTAATCACCTCCCTATTAATATGATTTCTTTCCTTTTTTCCCATGCAAACCCTAACCTTACCCGCAACTATATAAACATAACACAATTGCAACCATTGGCCTCTCTTAGTCTCTCCCCCTAGACATACACGGCAAAGACCAAAAAACAAAAACAAAGCAAGCCCTAATCTTCATCTGCCTCACGTCAACTCTCTCAACTCTCTCACTCACTGCACATAAACAAGGACGCCACCTGCCTCATCCCTTCATCTCACACATAACTGTTCACGCATAAACCTAGCCACACAGCCCACGACAAATGGCACACACTGCCACCTAGCCCTTACTCACTTCACTGCATCACGCACACACCCACTCAATACATAGGCCACGCACACAATAACCTTGAATCAGCCATTACCCACATAAACAACAAACAAGCATCAAAAACCCTAGATACACTCATTCACTGCATCTCACTCTCGGCTCTCCTTCTCACTTCACAAAAAAAAACTGCACAAGCCACGCATCTACCCACGTTCACATCCCAACACTCAACACCTCAAACCTTGCTTCCCTTCAATAACGCCCACTACACACACGCCTATCATTGCTTCCCTTCAACACGTACGTCCCAGCCCCTGGCACTCAACCTCACAAGCCTGTAGGATTTTTTTTCAAGGTCCCAAGATTAAAACTCAAGCATGAATATCAAGTGAATACAACGACGGAAGTGCGGAATACTTACATCGAGCGGTTAAGCGACGATTTGGGCAACAAAATTCGAATTTCCCTCACTGTTTTGGAGGCAGTGGGCTGCTGTGAACAGTGATGTGCGCCCCTTGTCTTCAAGTTTTGAAGCTCCAAGCTTCACCGAATGGCTTCCCGGCTCATGGGTTAACTTCCTATCACCTTCGCATTGATCTCGGAGTGTGCTATCACTCTTGTTTTGCCACAAAACACACTTGGCTTCCCTCCATTTCTTTGTTAAAGCTCGGCAGTTCACTGCCCAAATAAAACCAGAAATGGCGTGAAGATGGGAGAGGAGAAGAAGAGGAGAGAGAGGAGGGAAATTGAAAAGTTGTGAGTGTTGTGTGTAATTTCGGTTTTGGTCTTTGTTTAATACATCAAATGCCAAATGAATTACATTTGTTTTTCATTTCAAAGCCATTTGACTTTATGTCAACAACACACATCACCTCTCAATCAACAAGTCACATCACATCACTTTTCAAACATCAATCAATCCAATCAATTGTCACATCACTCAAAGTGACATGATTTGACGCTTGATGTGACGCTAGATGCGACTAGCGATTTGACGCTTGATTTGACGTGCCGCACTCGAATTCTAAATACGAATGCGCTCGTGAAAATCTCGGGCTCGGGTTCACTAATTCCAAATTAATGAATTTTCCGTTGCGTCGTAATTAAATAATTACGCCAAGCGAAATCACTATTCACGTCGCTAACGAATTAATTCTAAATTAATTCGTTCGCCCGAATTAAAATCTAATTTTAATTCCGCGTCGAAATCCAATTTCGACTAATATATCAAATATATTAATTCCTCGATTAATTCCAAATTAATGTTTTCTCTCTCTTTAATCGTTATTTTATCTAGATAAAATATCTCCGCAATTAATCCCAGATTAATTTTCTCTCTCATCTAATTAATCCCAGATTAATATAAGTGCGAGTCATACGTCATCGGTGAATCTTTGGGAAGCGACCCATGAGATCCCCGGATATGTTGGTAGTCAAATCGGTCGTCGGACTATCCGAACACGTAAGTACCATCGTACTACGTTTTACCGATTTACAAGACAATGTTGGCTTCTAGCAAAGCACCATGTCTATCCAATTCTCCGGAAACATCCTTACAGGAATAAGGATCTATATCAAGCGTAGTATACGTAGTATTGTGCATATCGGTCCAGTATCGGATAATCACGTGCTAGGGCTGGGGCTGGATAAGTGTCTACCCCGTCCGAAGCATATATCGGATGTCTGGCAACATAGTCTCTATAATCGGATATACATGACCTGGTCACAATATCCCGATTGGTTGCGCAACACTCAAGAGCACTAGTACCGTATCCTGCGTGACATCATCTCCAATATGACTGAAGTGACACTTCCGTCTTGACATCACACCCAATACTCTACGACTCTCTGATAAACCCAGAAGTGGTGTACACAGAACCGGTCAAAGCCCCCTACCACCAAGACCAAAGTTTATCGATTATCGTAAGTATTAGCGATGCAAGTCTCAGGTTAAGACTATACACACCTACCTTGATTTCGGCCTCCCATAGACACATAGTCATAATACCAATGGGATTGTGGTTTATTCTAGGTCCCAAGATCATCAAACAAGCATGAATAATAAGTGTGAATACATCAAAGGAGATAGCGGAATACTCACATCGATCGGTTGTGACGATTTGAAGAAGAACACAAAGATTTTCCCCTTCAAAGTGGCGCCAATGGTGTGCAGTCCACTGCTCATGTTTTCAGATTTTGAGCTGAGATTTGAAGCTCCAAGCTTCGTCTAATGATTCTCGGCTCGTGGGTGGGTTTCCCTAACACCTTCGTATGTCTTCTAGGAGTGTGCTAGCACTTGGATCTTGCCACAAGACCCTCAAAATGGATCATCATTCACGCCAAAGCAGTGCAGTCCACTGCCTTGGGCGTGAGCTTTGGAGAGGAAGAGAGAGATGGATGAGAGATTAG
>SKCR01013818.1:0-11283 GCA_019454045.1 Zanthoxylum bungeanum
AAGAGGTGATAGGGAAACCATCAAAGAGCTGGAATACAAAAGCTGGAGCTTCAAGTCCTTCTTCCTCCTCTTGGCCGAATCTTCCAACACTTGGAGCTTCCACCATTTGATCATCTTCTTCATCACATAGCTTTGTAAGTATGATTCCGCCATGCTTCAAGTCTTTTATATATATTCATTTATAGTATTTCATGAATGCTTAATCTTTCCTTGGACATATTATAGAAACCAACAGATGTATGTGGGAGTCGCGATGCTCAGACCCTAGCGTCGTGATGAGAAACCATCAGATGCACACTGTTTCAGCCACTTGAGTGAGAGTCGTGACGTCATTGGGATAATGTCGCGACGCATGATCAGTCTTTCAGAAAATAGTTTTAGCCATTCCAATTTCACCTTAGGATGTTAGAAGCCACCCTAGGGATTTGTATCAGCGCATATACACGCATTACATTATGTTACAAGTGTAATTCATGACTGGTATACTAATTAAGTTTATCTATTAGATTATTGATAGGAACCGCAATTCCTTTCGACGAAGTAGCATAGTACCAGCCAGATTCCGAATTTGTGAGTGGACTATTTTCTTAAACTGATTTTATTTAACGTTTTGATATCTGACTTACTTTTCCGCACATAAGGCATTAGCCAAAGTTTTATTACATTTGTTTTACAGTTAATTAAGTTTTAGAAAGATTGATTTCAAAAGCTTAAGTTTTATGATTTTTGGAGGCATGGGGGAAAAATCCACCTCAGTATGTAACTTGACTCAGATATGGAATTGATGGTTACATATATCATGTGCACACACAATTCGAGACTATGGATGACAGTGTTGGGTTTCTAGTTAGTCCCAAAGATAAATTCAAGCAATGAAATCATGTGCGAATACAACAAAGAAGCATGGTGGAATCATACTTACATTGATCGGCTATGCGATGCGTCGAACACAAAAATGTTTCTCCTCCAAGGAAGCTCTCGGCAGTGGGCTGTTTTGTGCACCTTGAGAATTCGGTTACCACCTCCATGGAAGCTCCAAGCTCCAAGCTTTGTGTTGTGATTCCATGCTCATGAATAGGTTTCCCTATCACCTTAGGATGACTCTTCATGTGCTAGCATAAGGGAAATTTGCCACAAATCTTCCTTGTTTCTTCATGGTGTGCTCTGCATTTTGAAGAAGTTTTGGGAGAGAAGCACTTGGCCCATGGCCGAAAGTGTGTGTGTGTAGAAGAGAGAGATGATTAGTTGTGTTTTGATTTGTTTCTTAAACTTATACCAAAACAATTGATTTCCAAAATCTTGTAAATGGCTTTCAAGAAGTCAAAATAATTTGGAGCCAAAAACAATTAATGTCTTCCAACCACTACCATCAATCAATAGTGACATGTTGTCAATCACTCAAAGTGACTAGACATCACATCAAATGCATGACGAGTGATGTGACTTTTGGGCCGCACTTGAATTCGAAATGCGAGTGCACCCGCAAACACTCCCGGGCTCGGGTTCGCTAATTCCGAATTAATGAATTTTCTGTTGTGACGTAATTAAATAAAATCAAATTAAATAATTATGCCTTGCAAAATTACTATTCACGTCGCTAACGAATTAATTCTAAATTAACTCGTTCGCCCGAATTAAAATCTAATTTTAATTTCACGTCGAAATCTAATTTCGTATAATATATCGAATATATTATTTAATCGATTAATTCCAAATTAATCATTCTCTCTCTTCCATTAATATTTTATCCAGATAAAACATCTCCGCAATTAATCCCAGATTAATTTTCTCTATCATCTAATTAATCTCAGATTAATAAAGTGCGAGTCATACGTCATCGGCGAATCTTCAAGAAGTGACCCATGAGATCCTCGGATATGTTGGCAGTAAATCCGGTCGTCGGTCTATCCGAACACGTACGTACCTAGTACTACGTTTTTACCGATTTACAAGAAATGGTTGGCTTCTAGCAAATCACCGTGCCTACCCAATTCTCCAGAAATATTCTTATAGGAATATGTGATCTATATCAGGCGTAGTATACATAGTATTGAGTATTACGATCCATCATCGGATGTCACGTGCAAGGCCTGGGGCTAGAATTGTGTCTGCCCCGTATGAAGAATATATAGGATCTCTGGTAACTAGTCTTTATAATCGGATAATCATGACCTAGTCATATTATCCCGATGACTGCAGTACATAAGAGCACCAATTTCGTATCCTACGTGATCATCATCTCCACTATGACTGGAGTGATACTCCCGTCTTGACATCACACCCAATACGCTACGATTCTCGATATACCCAGAAGAGGCGTATACATAACTTGTTAAAGCTCTGGACGACCAAAACCAAAGTATATTGATTGTCGCAAGTATTAGCAGTGCAAGTCTCAGGTTAAGACCAAATACACCTACCCTGATTCGAATTTCCATAGACACATAGTCATACTACCAATGGAATTCTGAGGGGTCTATCCAGAGCGAAGCTGTTCCCGTACCATCGGTAAACACAACCTCCTATTACACTTGCATGAGTATCCTATACCCAAATATATGAGAACTATGTCGTTATGCTCTCACAACGTGCACAAGTGTAATACTAGTCTTTTACGCATTATCGATGTCCAATCTCGATAATACTCTGACTAGGGAGATTTAATGATTAAACATTTATGGATTGATATTGTCTCATATCATCTCAATCCGGAACAAATTATATGGACCTTTCATCATTTATAAATCTAAGTAATCCAATTACAAATGATAAAAGGGCAATTTCCTTTGTCACATAGTTAATTTGTACAACAACACCATGATCTGTACAAATAGTGATGCTATTGGTCATAATTGTCCAACAATCTCACTTAGCCTATAGCCAATCACTCAAGTTTTCTACACCCGAACTATGTACGGTTCGCTCAAACTTCTGCTAAGAAAAAGCTTTCGTCAGCAGATTTGCATAATTATTATCTGATGCGATTTATTCGATCATCACATTGCCACGATGTATGATCCGAACGAATCAGATGTATAATTGAAGTATATATCTAGATCGTTGATGAGACCATTAATTCTCTAGCCTGTGCTGTAGCCTAGCTCAGCTGCCAACAGAACTACTCCTAATCTGATTAGGATTATTATCGATCCAAAAAGGTTCTATTGCTGCCTCAGCTGTAGCAATAATCCACTTTTGTTGTTTATTCGGCAACAGTATCTTGCTTGGAAGATTTCCAGCTCACTGTTCCGTTATTCAAACTTTTTAGTACCTTTATTACGACTTATAGTCATTTTTATCGGTTAGGAAACTTGCAGCAGTGAACCCAGTCACTTCAAGTTCTCCTTCTCCTTAATATAAGAAAGCATCCTTAGTTCGTCTAAGATACTAAAGGATGTTCTTAACATCAATCCAGTGACTATCACTTGGATTGGTCCGATTGTGACTCCATATGCTCAAAGCATATTAGACACCACGTCGCGTACATTTATCAATGTACGAGTTCTCGGAGAGTATTAACAACTTTAAATCTATCCCAGTAGATCTTTATTCCAAGAATAAAGGTTGTTTTCTCCCAAGAATTCTACGGAGAATTTTCATGAAAGCCAAGCTTTCACCAAATTTATTAAGGGAATATCATTTCCAAGAAATGATATGTCATCATTATTTAGGACATTCACTGTCAGTGCGCTCCCACTAACCTCCTTATATACACAAGAATCATTTTCGTTTTGAATTAAATCATATACCATTATGATTACATCAATACGATAATTCCAAGAACGCAATGCTTACTTCAATCCATCCATGGATCGAGTAACTTGAAAACCTTGTTTGCTCGTTTTGGTACGAAAAAACCGTCATGATGTTGTAAACATCCTCCGAAAGGTTCCGTTAAGGAAAGCGGTTTTGGCATTCAGCTGCCATATTTCATAAATGAAACATGCAGCATTAGCAAGCATTGTCCAAATGGATTTAACCATGGCAATAGGTAAAAGGTTTCGTCGTAATCGACACAATGTTGATAACGATACCTTTTCGCTACAAGCCTAGCTTAGTACGTTGGTATATTGCCTTCCATGTATGTCTTTCTTGAAGACTTATATAGTGCCAATAGGCACAATGCCTTTCGGTACAACAACTAGTATCCAAACTTGGTTGGTATACATGAAATCCATTTCGGATAATATGGCTCTTTGCCATAATAAAGAGTCGATACCTTGTATCACTTCTTCATACGTAGTCAGTTTGTATTCCTCAATAAGATTGACATCTTCATGAGGTGAGATCAGAAACCCATACCTCCCAGGTTGTTTTCTGACTCTCCGACTATCGCGGTTCTTGTGTATTCGAAGATTATTGGTATAGTTTCATCCTTGATGAACTATTTGTGTTACATTAAGGAATCGGTGCCTGGAATAGTATTACTCTGATTTTCATCGAGTTTTACTTTCCTCCCACTTACCACTGCATATAGGTATTCCTCTTAGGAAAACCGCATGGCGAGCAACAATTACATTGTTCTCTAGTGAGTTGTATAAGTACTATACTTTGGTTTCCTTAGGATAACCCACAACTTAGGCACTTATCCGATTTGGGTTCTAGTTTGGTATCATACAAACATATGCCTTGCAGACTCAAATCTTCAAGAATGAGAAAACCCGGTTTCTTTCCTGTTCATATCTAATATGAAGTATGTCTAACAGTTTTTATGGAACCTTATTCAAAATAAGTTTTCACTGTTTATGCGTATCCCTTGAAGGAAATGGTAGCTCATATCGACTCATGATTAACCTTATCATGTCCAATAAAATTCGGTTTCTCAATTCGGACACACCGTCAATTGACGTGTTCTGGGAGGAGTCCTCAATGAAAGAATACTATAGCCGATCATGGTCTAACCGTGACGTTTTAATACTTTAGCCGATCTGTTTGTCTAATTCGTGTCGAAACTCTTTGAATTCATTAAAAGTTTCCGATCCGTGTTTCACGAGAAACACATAACCATAATGCGATGCCACATTCATAAATGTTTCGAAGTATTCATATCCACCTCTAGCCTAGCTAGACATGGGCCCACTTACGTCACTATGAACGAGGGCTAACAGATCGGTGGCACTTACACTTTTACCAATTAAAGGTGTTTTAGGCACTTTGCCTAATAAACTAGATTCGTAGACATTATTTCCTAATTCAGGTACACACCCGAAGGGTAGTTCCTAAACATAGGATTCTACGGTTAAAACAGCGACTGTCGTCCCGTTTCCGACTTACAGATAAATCTCAACTGAAGTCAGTATCCTACTTATCAGCAGATTCTGCACACCAGTACATATTTTTGTACCACATCTAGTATCTAAAATCAAATTTTAATACTAGTTGTGAACATGTTTATGATAAACATATTTGATGTCGGAGCCTTGCCCGTCTTCAATTCCTTCATGTATGCCTTGTCCATACGGCAGTCATGCTTCCAGTGACCCCGTTTACCACAGTTTAAGCAGACATCTAGGGATATGTCCTATGTCTTCCCAGAAGATTATAATGATTTTGCCTTTGCCCTTTTTTCACACCCTAGAAGCCTTTGGCCAAGCCTTGGCCTTCCGTAATGTCGAAGTAAGGTGTGCCTTGCGCTTCTTGCCTTATTACAAACTTTGGCTTTATCTCCTTGAGTATAGCAATTAAATCTCCAAGAGTTTACTATTGCAATTTGTACTTCTAAGATCTAAGGATAGATCTATGAAGTTCCATCAATTTCAATATCATACTATAAGGATCTTGTTGGTTTCTAATTAGGTCCCAAGATCATGAAATCAAGTAAGAAAAACGCATGAATACTTCAAGGAGTAAGGCGGAATACATACTCACATTGAATGGTTTGATGCTAGGAAGAACAAGTGGCTTCTTCCTCCTTGTTGGAGCTCGGTTTTGGCCTCCTTGGAGCTGCAGGACTGCACGTTTTGGGCTGTGAAAATCCTCCAATTTTCGGCCATTGAAGACCTCCATTAAAGCTCCAAGCTTTGATATTCCAAGCTCAAAGATTCACTACCCTATCACCTTTGTATAAACCCTAGGTGTGTGCTAGCACCACATCTTCTTCCTTGCTTCTCATTGATTCGGTCCAACCTTCAATTTTGGGAGAAGAAACGGTTCCAAACCGTGAAGGAGAAGGAGGGAAAAGAGAGGGAGAAGAAAATGTTTTTGAGGAGAGAGAGAGTTAAATGAAAAAGGTGTATTTGATTTATTTATTTCAAAAATTAATAAACCATTTACCTTTTTCAAATTTCAAAAAGTCAAAAAGTAAAAGTGAAAAGCAATTTAACTTTTCCCAACCACCTTTCACTATTCACATAAAGTCACTTTAATAAAGTGACAACATGTCATGTCACATCACTCAAAGTGACAAGTGATTTGACAATTGATGCGACTAGCGATTTGACGCTTGATGTGACTTGCGTGGCGCGCTCGAATTCGAAATGCGAATGCGCTCGCAATCACTCTCGGGCTCGGGTTCGCTAATTCCAAATTAATGAATTTTCCGTCGCGTCGTAATTAAATGATTACGCCTAGCGAAATCACTATTCACGTCGGTAATGAATTAATTCTAAATTAATTCGTTTGCCCGAATTAAAATCCAATTTCAATTCCGCGTCAAAATCTAATTTCGCATAATATATCGAATATATTATTTTATCGATTAATTCCAAATTAATCGTTCTCTCCTTTTAAACGATATTTTATCCTAGATAAAATATCTCCGTAATTAATCCCAGATTAATTTTCTCTCTCATCGAATTAATCCAAGATTAATTTTCTCTCTCTTCTAATTAATCCCAGATTAATTAAAGTGCGAGTTATACGTCATCGGTGAATCCTCGGGGAGCGACCCATGAGATCTCCGGATATGTTGGCAGTAAATACGGTCGACGGACTATCCGAACACGTAAGTACCTCGTACTACGTTTTACCGATTCACAAGACAAGGTTGGCTTCTAGCAAAGCGCCATGTCTACCCAATTCTCCAGAAATATCCTTACAAGAATATATGATCTATATCAAGCGTAGTATACCGAAGTATTGCGTATTTCTGTCCAGTATCGGATAGTCACGTGCAAGGCATGGGGCTGGAATTGTGTCTTCCCCGTACGAAGCACATATCGGATGTCTGGTAACTAGTCTCTATAATCGGATATACATGACCTAGTCATGATATCCCGATAGCTCGAGCATTTAAGAGAACGAGTTTCGTATCCTACTTGACCATCATCTCCACTATGACTAGAGTGATACTTCTGTCCTGACATCACACCCAACACACTACGATTCCCAATATACCCAGTATCGGCGTATACAGAACCAGTTAAAGCCCTGGACGACTTCAACTAAAGTATATTGATTGTCGTATGTATTAGCGGTGCAAGTATCAGGTTAAGACTAAATACACCTATGTATTAGCGGTGCAAGTCTCAGGTTAAGACTAAATACACCTACCCTGATTGCAGACTCCCATAGACATACATACTACCCAATAATTCCAGAGGAGAGCGCGGGGTCTATCCAGAGAGAAGCTGTTTCCCGTACCATCGGTGTGAAACACAACCTCCTACGCACTTGCATAAGTATCCAATACTTAAATATATGAGAACTATGACCGTTGTGCCCTCACAACGTGCACAAGTGCAATACTAGTCTTTTCCGCATTACCGATGTCCAATCTCGATAATACTCTGACTAGGGATGTTTAATGATTTATCCTTCGTGGACTGATACTGTCTCATATCATTCTCTATCCAGGAATAAATCATAGGGACCTCTCATCATTTATATATCTAGGTGATCTAATCACAAATGATAAGAGTGCAATCTCTTTGTCACATAGTTAATTTGTACAACAACACTATGATCTGTACAAATAGTTGACGCTATGGGTCATAATTGTCCAACAATCTCCCACTTGGCCTATGCCAGTCACTGGAGTCTCTGACACCGAACTATGTACGGTTGGCTCAAACTGCTGAGAAAAGGTTTTCGTCAGCGGATTTGTATGAATATCATCTTGATGCGATTTATTCAATCATCACATCGCCACGATGTATGATCCGAACGAATCAGATGAATATCGAAGTATGTATCTGGATCGTTGATGAGACCATTAATTCTTTAGCCTGTGCTGACGCCTAGCTCCGCTGCTAACAGAACTATATCTAATCCAATTAGATATTATCGACCTAGAAGACTTCTATTGCTGTCTCAGCTGCAACAATAATCCGTATTTATTGTTTATTCGGTAACAGTATCTTGCTTGGGAAGATTCCAGTTCACTGTACCGTTTTTCTACATTTTTTTGTACCGTTGTTACGACTCATAGTCGTTATCATGAAAGCCAAGCTTTCACCGATTATTTATGGGAATATCATTTCCAAGAAATGATATATCATCCTCATTCAGGACATTCACTGTCAGTACGCTCCCACTAACCTCCTTATATACACAAGAATTATTTTCGTTTTTGAATTAAATCATACACCATTATGATTACATCAAAACGATAATTCTAAGCACTCAATGCTTGCTTCAATCCATCTTTGGATCGAATAACCTACAAACCTAGTTTGCTTGTTATGGTTCGAAAAAAACCGACAGGATATGTAAACATCCTCCGAAAGGTTTCCGTTAAGGAAAGCGGTTTTTGGCATTAAGCTGCCACATTTCATGAATGAAACATGCAGCATCAGCAAGTAGTATTATCAAACGGATTTACCGTGGTAACAGGTAAAAGGTTCGTCGCAATCAACACAATGTTGATAACTCTACCTTTTCGCTACAAGTCTAGCTTAGTACGTTGGTATGTTGCCATCCATGTATGTCTTCCTTGAAGACTTATAGTACCAATAGGCACAATGCCTTGTACATCAACTAGTATCCAAACATAGTTGATATACATGGAATCCAATTCAGATTCATGGCACTTTGCCATAATTAGGGAGTTGATACCCTGTATCACTTCCTCATACGTAGTCAGTTGGTATTCCTCAATAAGATAGACATCTTTATGAGGCGAGATCAGAAACCCATACCCCATGTTGTTTTCTGACTCTATCCGACCTACGCGGTTCTTGTGTATTCGAAGAGTAATGGTATAGTTTCATCCTTGATGAACTATTTATGTTCCATTAAGATTCGGTGCCTTGAACAGTATTACTCCGATTTTCATCGAGTTATACTATCCTCTCACTTATCACTGCATATCGGTATTCCTCTTAGGAAAATCGCATGGTGAGCAACAATCTAATTGTTCTCTTGTGAGGTGTATAAGTACAATACTTATGGTATCCCTAAGATGACCTACAATTGGCATTTATCCTATTTGGGTTTTAGTTTGGTATCATCCAAACATATGCCTGGCATACCCAAATATTCAGGAATGTGAAACCCGGTTTCTTTCCCGTTCATATCTAATATGATATCTGTCAAACAGATTATTATGGAACCTTATTCAAAATAAGTTCTTGCACTGTTTAAAGCTTATCCGTTGAAGGAAATGGTAGCTCAGAGCGACTCTTGATTAACCTTATCATGTCTAACAAAATTCGGTTAATCCGTTCGAACACATCGTCAAAATGACGTGTTCCGGGAGGAGTCCTTATTGAAAGAATACTATACTCTTTCAAGTATACGAGAAAATTATTGCTTAAGTATTTTCCATTACGGTCTTACCGTGACGGTTTAATACTTTAGCTTATCTGTTTTTCTATTTCGTGTCGAAATTGTGAAAGTTTCCGATTTGTGTTCTTCAAAAGAAACACATAACCATACGCGATGCCACATCCGTACAGGTCACGAAATATTCATATCCATATCTAGCCTAGCTAGACATGGGCCCACTTGCTTCACTATGAAGTAGGGCTAACAGATCGGTGGCATTTACACTTTTACCAAGTAAATAGTGTTTTAGGCACTTTGCCCAAATAAACTAGATTCGTAGACTTTATTTGAATGGAATCAAATCAGTCCTACTACCCACTCTTCAAAAGTGCGGATATACGATTCTTGTTTAATAGTGTCCCTGACAACTATGCCACAATTAAGTTTCTTAACTGATCAAATCAGTTTGAGCTATTTATTTGTCATGCTATATATTTGAGATATTTTATATTAAATACAAATTTGTTATCCACATCTAATGTGTTTATCTCAATATCATCTTTATACAATAAAACACTTTAGTGTTATAGAATATAAAAGTTCACCCGCAGCGGGGGGTTAAACACTGATATAGAGATAATGTATCTAGTCAAACTAGTTACATTATAATAGTTCCTTAATTTAAGTACTAACCCGAAGGTAGTTCCTAAATTCAGGTATCTACGGTTAAAACAGCGACTTTCGTCCCGTTTCTAATTCGCAGATAAATCTCAATAGAAGTCAGTATCCTGCTCATAGCAGATTCTGAACATCACTACATATTTATGTACCACACTAAGTATCTAAAATCTAATTTTAATACTAGTTGTGAACATATTTATGACAAATATTTTTGAAGTCAAAGCCTTATTAAAATCTAAGTATAGATTTATGAAAATCCTTCAATTTCATTATCATACTTTAAGGATATAATCCTTGGTTCTGATTCAGAAATTAAGGAGTCTACTCTACAAGCTTAATGGATTAAGCACTTAAGTTATCATTACAAGATCTTCCAAAGATTATGCTCTACTATTTGCTTAACTCCGGGCTTAGGCATAATATGTTATTTTATCAAATAAAGTAACTTGTTATTTTCCAGGACCATCCTGAAACTTTATTCCCAATTTGAAAATTATAGTCGTCTAAATACATTTCACCCATGATTATGTCTTAAACACTAATCTTTCTTTTATATCTTGATTCTAATAGTCCAAATTTAATCAATGATTTTTGTGGTACTATTTATTATAATGATTATAATAGTCCAACTATAAATCAAATATAATCTAAATTAATTAACCTCAATTACATTGATTACTATAGTCCAACTATAAATCAACTGTAAATTGAAATCAATTATTCAAATATATTGATTAATATAATCCAATTATATATAATCAACTATAATACAGTCCAACTGTTAATTAAAACAACAATTTAAATATTAGTCCAACTAACATTTAATCTAATGACGAAATAATTTGAATGAGCGCTTATGGCGAGTAATTGAACGAGTATTGCAGATTCAATTCTTGCCTCCCACTATTTTTCGGCGAGGCCTCTAACCCTTGTCGAGTACTCGGGAAACCGTGTTTC
>SKCR01013819.1:0-11232 GCA_019454045.1 Zanthoxylum bungeanum
AATAGATTCAATAATTAATAACAATAGTAGGAATTAAGTCCTCGTGGGATCGATATTTTTATACTACTTGAATGATACGTGCGCTTGCGTTATACGTGTGTGTTTACGCCGGTCAAATACAAGCCTTAGGACTGTTTGTAATAACTTTCAATCATTCTTATATATTTTTTTTCATTGATAAAATATCGAAGTGTTCTTGAGCTATTCATAATCAAACTCAAATTACTCTTAAACTTGTGCTTATGCTTGATTAAGGAATTTATCTTTGTGAAGAGTTTGTTCAACATATTTCTTGTATTATTTGATTGTTAGGAAAAAATTGGACTTAGTCATAAGTGTGGGAGATACACTTAGTACTGTAAAGGTTTAATTCACATCCAGAAAGTGAATTAGGCCATCTTCGAGTTCGGAAAGAATATTAGAACGGTAACATCCTCATCTCGGAAATGCTACCCGCAGAGAATAAGCAGGATCTATCCCTTGAGCCTCTAAATATCTGTATGTTATCATCACTACTAATTTCACTTCAAATGCAGACTCATACGTAGAGACCATGCCAAACTCAATACATAAAGTGCAACTCAATACTCAAAATTGTGTACTTAATAACAATACTTTATAACTCAGTCATGATCACCTTAACTTATTACATACAAAATCTTTACTATATAAATACTGATACATGACTCTACTTTGACTATTACTAAAATCCATCTCTGACTTGACCTGGTGGACTCAACACTCTAGTGACTGCCATCAATATCCATCCTCTCAAGCTC
The DNA here is from genome assembly GCA_019454045.1 of Zanthoxylum bungeanum. Classification (NCBI taxonomy): domain Eukaryota; kingdom Viridiplantae; phylum Streptophyta; class Magnoliopsida; order Sapindales; family Rutaceae; genus Zanthoxylum; species Zanthoxylum bungeanum. Next base: position 780 of record SKCR01013819.1, read on the forward strand.
GTCCTCTGGGTAACCTGTAAAACAGTAAAACTGGGAGATGGGTTAGATCGTTTGAACGACCTAGTGAGTGGATAGTTTAAAACGGAACTGCAATACTTCATAAAATATTTATTGTTCTGAAATCAAAGCTAACTCAAGAAAACTGGACTTTTCTGAAAAATCTTTCTTATCTGAAATCAAATCTCTTTCTGGAAAACCTTTCTGCAAAACTAAATTCTCTTTAAAACTCTTTTCGAAAAAATGCGTTTTCTAAATCTCTTTTATAAAACCATCATTTCTGAAAACCATTTCTCTCAAAAGCTCATCTCTGAAAATTTGTCTCTGAAAAACCTGACATATGAGGGTATTATGTCTCGTCGTCCCCCTATACGCCTAAACTGAAAACCATATCTCTGAAAAGCCTGACGTATGAGGGCGTTACGTCTCGTCGTCCCCCCATACACCTAAAGTAGTGGTCTTGGGGCGTTACGTCTCACCGTCCCCCAAGCCACTGACCTAGAGCCAGATGTGCGGATCAATGCTATCATCTCGACTCTGAATCTAAGGTCTAGGGGCGTTACGTCTTGCCATCCTCCTAGCCTTGAAATCTAAGGATCTAGGGGCATCTGTCATCCCTAGTCCTGAACTACGTATGCACACGTTATGAATCTGTCAATTCCAGTAACCGTTAATTATAATATCCTTACCAAGTTACATCTGAGGTGGGTTTTTTCCCCCAATGCCTCCAAAAATCAAAGAAATCATGCTTTAAAAATCGGTACTTTCTAAAAAATTCTCAAAACATTATTATTTATAAAACAACTGGAAATAAACTTGGCTAACGTCATATGTGCTGAAAGTAAGTCTTAAATAAAAATAAATAAGTAAATACAACTTGAGAAAATGGTCCATTCACTGATTTGAAATCTGACTGGCATTACTTTGTTTCGAGGAAGGAAGTTGCGGTTCATGCGATGATCTATAATTGATAAACTTAATTAGTATACAAGTCATGAATTATGCTTGTAACATGATATAATACATGTATATGCGCTGATACGGAACCCCTAGGGTGGCCTCTAACATCCTAGGTTGCAATAGAAATGAAATGAATCTGTTTCTGTTACGTAGGGGTGTTCATAGGGTTGGGTTGACCCGCGACCCTACCCGACCCGCAACGACCCGACCCGATCCGGTCGGGTTTATGAATTTTAAAATTCATTTTCGGGTCAATTTATACCCGACCCGAAATGTCGGGTCGGGTCACGGGTTTCAATCAGAAAAGTCAGGTCTGACCCGACCCGACCCGAAGTAAATGATATTATAATTATAAATATATATATTTTTAATGATACGATTTTGACAACAAATAAGAGTAGCTGAAATGGCAATGTCTTTAGTTAGTCTTTAATTGGACCCAGGTTCGAATCTCAACTTAATCAATTTTCAAAAATTTAATTTTTTAAAAAAAATGTTTATGGTGAGACTTGAACTCGTGATTAGATAGATGTAAAGTCAAACACTTTGCCAATTCAGCTACTGACTACCTTGTGAAAATTTGTATCAATAAAATATATATATTATATTACTGCATATTATGTTGACCCGATCCGACCTGCAGTTTTTTGACTCGACCCGCGCGAGCCACCTTCTCAAATTTCGAGTTACAGGTCGAAGGACACGACAGATCGGGTCAAAAAAAAATCAAAAAAAAAACCGACCCGACCCAAGAACACCCCTACTGTTATGCGTCAGGATGTCGGGTCGGGAGCGTCGCGACGTCCACACTAGCAGACTCAAATAGAAAGCATTTCATATTTTGTGTCGCGACGCCAAGTGTTGCGCTTCGTGACTTCTACACGACCGACCCCGGGCTTCACACGACTGACCCGAGGCTTCCTTACCACTGACCCGAGTCTTCCACATGGCCGACTCGAGACTTCCTCACCACCGATCCGAGTCTTTCATACCACTGACTCGATTATTTCATATGACCGACCCGAGTTTAACGCTACCGACCCGAGTTCAATAAAACATTAGAATCATTGTAATATCCGAAATTAATACAACTGACTTGAGGCAGGGGGAATTATTTATGTCCATCGTGACTCCACACGCACCGACCCGAGGCAGAGAGCCTCCCCTTGTTACCCGTCGTGATGCTCGCTCGATTTCAGGGCCCATCATAAACTCTTCAATGACAATGCCCAAAGTAATCACCAACACTATCATCCAAACTACAATTCAACTTAACCTAAACTCATTCCATATCATCAATCAAACACAACAAAAACATCAACTTCACTCCATTATCCTCCTTTGGTCAACCCCCTCTAAAATGGGAAACTTGGACATCAACACAACCATGCTTAATCCATGTGTATAAGATCATACATTGCATGAATATGTTTACTAATCACTGCATTAAGCTAAAATGAAAAAGTGAGGAACTAGGGTTCGTGAATGACGATTTGAGGCTTTATTTTCTTTTCCCAAAACTAAAAATTGAGAAGATAGAAAGAGAAGGGAAGCTTACCATGCTTGGAATGAAGCTTGAATCTTCTACTTGGCATAAAGAATAGAAGCCTTTTAACGAGCAAGAATGGAGTGAGGAGAAGATTCTCCATTTCTTTCTTTCTTCATGTTTTTGGCTATTGAGAGAGATAAGTGGATATATTTTATTTATAGGCATAAAGATGATTTTCGTAATGAAATAAGTGGCTAAGGTTGTGCCACATCACCCAATTCTAGCTCATTTTCGAATTTCACTGTAGCAACCATGAAAATCATGATTTTTGACCTATTTCTGATCCGAATTTGGAAAAATATCCAACACGAAGGTTATAGGTCTCGGTCTTAGATTTCTGAAGATATAAAATTAATAGAAATCAGAGATTATATGAAAAAGTTATATCACAAATACTAAGGGCTATTCGAAGTGGAACATCGAATAAATTTCGTATCAGAACTGCAAGGAATTTGTCGAATGTCCAAAACGTCATTTCATGAGCACATAATGCTTGAACATGATTCATATAATGTATTATGCCACCTTTAGCATAGTAGTCATTGGAATTACCAGGTAGTAGACGTCGAGATTATCAGGGCGTTATATTTTCTCCCCCCTTAAATAAGATATGTCCTCGAATCCCTTTTTTGGATTTAACTCTCAGGTTTCTCTTGGGTTGAGAACATATGTGTCTCTGCTACTATCATCCTCCTTAAATTCCTTTCTGCTCTTCTACTCAATGACTCAATACTATGAATTCTGAGAATCTCTTACATTTTCTCTCCGCGTATGCTATCTTCGTGACAGTTATGTCTCCCATCTGTACTATTTCCCTGGTGAGATGATATTTCCTCTCCATATGCTTCACTCTTTTGTGGCTTCTTGATTCTTTGGAGTTTGCCACTACACCACTATTATTGTAATATAGTGTGAGTGGTTTATTCATATCTGAAACTACTTTCAAGTTCTCCCAAGAATTTTCTAAGCCAAACTACTTCTTCAGCTGCTGAGCAAACGGCTAATACTTGTAATATCTGGTGAACCTGACGACTTGTATGTTACCTAAGCCTGGTAACTACTACAATTCGGAGGAATAATTCTTGATATAAATCATGTTCTCCCAAGTACGTGCTCATAAAATGGCATTTGGGATATTTGGAAGTTTCCTTGAAATTTCGGCGCGTTCCACCTCGAACAACCTTTAGTAATTGGGCCGTAATGTTTTCATACGATATCCGATGTTTATGACTTTTATATTGTCAAAAAGCTCCGAGTTGAACTGTTTTCCAAATTCAGATTAGAAATTGGTCAAAAATCATAATATCCGCAGCTGCTATAGTAATTTCGAGAATTAACTTGAATTTGGTGATGTGGCAAAATGTGGACCAATAATTTGCAACACAAATCAGCCTTTTGCCCTGTAAATAGAACACTATTCATTCCTCTTCTTTCTTAGCCAAAAACGTGAGTTGAGCCCAAGGGGAAGCTCTTCAATTTTCAAATTCTCAAGCCAAAATGAAGGTATATTGCTCACTTCCAAGCTAAAGTAAGCTTCCATTTCTTTTCCTTCTATCATTTTTTCAGTTTTATGCATGGAAAAAGGGAAGTCCCAAAACGTACCATGAACCTTAGAATACCTAGTTGTGCATTTTAGTTTCAATGGAGATGATAGCATGCATATCTAAGCATTTTATGTAAGTCTTAAGCATGAGTTATAGTCTTTTTACAAAATGCCCAAATTTATTTTCCCCATAAGGGGGCTGGCCGAAATTTAAACACAAATAGGGGTGATTTTGTTTCCATTGTTGATTAATGATGCTAGTTTTGTGTGTTGGATGATACTTTGGTATGAGTTTTGAGTGTTGTCTTGGTGATGGAGTATTGGTTTAGTTATGTATAGATGTATAATGTTTGTAATGGTGTTAGTGATGATATGAGTGATGAAATAAATATCTTGGTTGTGGTGTCTAATCTCGGCAGCAAGGAGGAGTTATTTTGATCTAATTTCTGATTTATGTTAATGCATGAGTAAAGAATGAGTTGGCTGGGTTGATGAGGTGTAGTGGATAGAATGATGGGTGTTGTAAAAGAAATAGTGATGTTGCTCAATGTGCACACTATGCGTTTGACGAAATGACAAGCCTATATAAGAGTAAGAAATTAATCAATTTATGTGCATGATAATTTACTGAGAATATGATAATAATAGCCGAAGTAAACAAAGTTAGAAGGGTAACAAAATTCGTAACTTAGGCAGTGAGTGTACTTATTGTGAATCTAGACAGCCTAAGTTCTATCGTTATAACTTGAATTTTAGATATTCGATTGATGAACCATAAATTTATAAGTAAACTAACACATTAAGGTAAAACATATCAAAAAATCAGAATTTTCTAATGAAAGATGAAATTGTGGTTAATTTTTAAATATGGCCAATCTGAAATGAAAGAACTGATCCTGTTCTGGTGAATAAGGTGAAGATATTCGTCCATATCTTGAGTTTGGTAGACTTTAACTGAAATACGTAAATTTCTAGATAAACTAGATAAACTATACCTTAACTGAAGATATTCGTCGCGACGCCCAAATGACTATTTTACCATTTTTGTCCATTTTTTACTGTTTTATTAAATAACGTAAAATACATCAAAACGTTCATTAACCAGAGTAACTAAATAAATATTAGGTCAATGGAGTGGTAAAATGTGATATATTTTCCACTCACCCAAACCTAACATTTTGCTAGTCCTCGAGCAAAACAACAAAATAAAATTAAAATTAAACTAAACCACTTTCGTAGGAATCACGGTTGCATTTAGCGTATGCAACAAGCCTTTAAACCCATAGGTGTCCTTAGTGGATGAGCTGTAGTCTCGTGAGGCCCTACAGTGGCGATACCCACAAACGTCAAACTATTGCACACAAAAGCAAAACTAATGCACACAAAAGCAAAAAGACAAGAGAAAAGAAAAGAAAAGAAACAAAATAATAGCTATATAAACAACTTCCTCAGAGAATGTCTAATATCAAAGTTAGAGGAACTTTTAAAATGCATATTTCAACTAAAATCCTTTCATTTGAACAAAATATCTAAATCAGACTCTAATTGTGTGTGTGAATAATTCTGCAAACAGCTTCGACTCTAAGTTATCAACTAGGTGATTTCGTCTCAATTCTCAGTAGCTAATGGGTCAATGTCTACTACAATCTGCGCAAGTGAGGTATGTTTTTTTTTTTTATTTATATACAACATCTTCAATCCATGTAGCGAGCTTTGGGCCAGTGACTCCGAAACCAGTTGGCTTTAGGGCACTAGGTGTTTAGACACCCCTACAGACTTAATTACTCAGATCTCAGATGTTTTAATAATTAAACTAACTCAAGCTTTCCCGTTTGACGCGAACAATCTCTGCTTACTGAGGCAAGATGCGAACAATCTTGTTTTTTTTTTGTTTTTTTTTATACTTCACATTATAAATGACTGTAGACAGAAACAGATATTCAGGCAAACGGTAATTCATCAACCACCGATTATTTCAACTAGTCCCTTTGTTAATTCCTTATTATCTAACTGCTACAAAACTATTTTTTAGTGCATACGAGTCTGACCTAGATATGAGGCTCAAAATTAGGATAAAAGTGAAATTAGCATTTATCTTTTCCTAAAACTTTTTGACTAAGACAAACAATCTTCTTATTGGACTTTTTTGTTTGAAATAAAACATGCAATAATTAAAAACACCAAAACATGCAAAATGAAAACACAACATGCAAAGAATAAAAACATGCAGGAAATAAAAAATTTTACGGAGAAAACATTAAACATAAACAACCCACACCCCAAACCTAAACCTAGCATTGTCCCCAATACAAAACAAAGTAAAATAAAGATGAAGGAACAATGTTACCGTGAGTTTTCAGTCCTCAGCTTCCTCGTCGTCGCTACCATCCTTTGACAGGTCAGGAAATTCTGGACTCTGATCATCCCTCATGTTGAGATGACGAGCCATTTGTTGAAGCAGTTGCCTCATGGCCAAGCTATCTTGAATGATGAAATCAATACGAGATTCCAATAGTGCTACGCGTTGTGTTAGAGATCGTGATTGTGATGGTCTTCGCGCTGGTTGAGGTTGATGTGGTGGTACAGGTGCTGATGTGGATGATCCGGCATGAACATGCATTTCTGCTCGGAGTTGTTGGATAATACGAGCAGTTAATGCAGTGGTGGGCTGCATCATCTCTTCCCTTGGGTCCATAGGTACCCTGGCCCGCATGCATAAGGATGCAATTAAGCTGCAATATAGCAGGCCAGTTTGTGTTGAACATGTAGCCCAAACTATGTTAGCTGATATCTGCCAGCAGATAATATAACATGATCATTCGTTCCTTAGTGACATTTGTAATGTGGGTTCTTGGTAGCAGTGTTCGAGTAAGGAAATGAAACCAAACTCTAGCATCAGGCTTAAGATACTTAGAACTCATCTTTAAGTATTCCCCGCTGCTACTCATTTCCCAATGCAACATTGGGGATGCAAAGTGTCTTAGTGAGATGAGTCATGTCTAAATTATCCCTAGCTGTTGAATAGTCATCCGCCTCCATATCGGGCAACCCATAAAACTAATTGATAGTGGTACTATCAAACGTCACTTGTTGACCTCGAACTAACACCTGATATGCCTGATGCTCGTAAGCATTGGCGTAGAACTCATACACTATTGGTACACAGGCAGGGTGAGGCTGCTGGCAAAGCTTATGCCAGTGCCTGGTGGCGATAACTCTGTCAATCTGAGGGAACTGTCCGGGGTTAATCTCAAAACCCCTCTCCATTATCGGGACTTTTTGTCCCATCCCATTATCATATCGCCGCTCAGCGACTGCCGATACAAACTTTGTTGCATCGAAACTCGGTCCGGCTGCAGCTGAGGTTGTGTTCTTTTATGGGCCATTTCCAATTAAAAATTTTGACAGAACCTCCCCTGATTTTGTAAGAATTTACCCAAATTCAACCTAAAATAACACTTCTTAATTCATAAAATTCACCACCTTCACAACTTCACCCCCAATTGCTACGAATTTAACCAATTTCAAAAGCCACAAACACACACAAACGTACTGTTTTCTCTCTGTTTTTTTATTATTTTTTTATTTTGGAAATAACTAAAAAAAATTGGAGATTTATGAAAAGAAAATACCAAAATCACGTTGTTGAGTCTCAGATCCGAGTGGTTTATGTGAAAATAGGCGATTGGTGCGTTGAGGAATGGATTTGTTTTTGTGGGGCTTTCTTTCTGAAAATTGAACCTGAAATACGAAATGGAGGGTTGTGTTTCGATTTGGAAGTGATTTGATGGGTTTTTAATGAACTTGGTTGAAGGATTTGGTGATTGGAAAGTCGGATTTCGGAATGGATTTGAGAGAAAATGAAGAAAAATGAAAATGAGAAATGAAAGGGATGACAACCGGCTACTAGTTTAAGATCTGTTTTCGCGTTCACGTTGCGACATGAAGTTTGTTCCTGCGTCCCGACGTGTAGCCCTAAAGTTGAGGGTTCCTTGTTTAGGTCAGTGTGTCGTGACACGAAGGGTTTTACGTGTCGCATGTTGGAATTTTCTAAGCATCCCAAGATCATATCAAGCAATAAAAATACAAAATGAATACATTGAGGAAGTTGTGGAATACTTACATTGAGCGGTTGAACGATGCGTCGAGGATTAAAAAATCTTTTTCTCCTCCTCCAAGGCTCGACAATGGGCTGTTTTGAAGTCCTCAACATTTAGGCCATGGATCATCTTCGTCAAGCTCCAAGCTTTGTGTTGATCCCTTGCTCACGTGTGCGGTTTCCCTATCACCTTCGCAACACCTCGATGTGTGCTAGCACCTTTGATTTTTGCCACAAAAATCATCAAATGCTTCTCCATGACTCACAGTTTTTTGAACCAGTGAAGAAGAAAAAATGGCCAAATGGCCGAGAGAGAGAGGAAGAGTAAAAGAGAGAGAGATGAGTTGGTTGTAGGAGAAAAGTGTTAAATGAATTTCCAAAATCAAATACACAAATTTTCTCTTTCCAAAAGTCAAGCATTAAAGCTTGCCAACTACCACCATCAATCATGAATAGTGACATGGTGTCAATCACTCAAAGTGAAAGACATCTATCACTTGATTGACGATTGATGTGACGCTTGATGTGACTTGCGTGCCGCACTTGAATTCGAAATGTGAATGCGCTCGTAAACACTTCCGGGCTCGGGTTCGCTAATTCCAAATTAACGAATTTTCCGTTGCGACGTAATTAAATGATATGCCTAGCGAAATCACTATTCACATCGCTAACGAATTAATTCTAAATTAACTCGTTCGCCCGAATTAAAATCTAATTTTAATTCCGCGTCGAAATCCAATTCGTATAATATATCGAATATATTATTTTATCGATTAATTCCAAATTAATCGTTTTCTCTCTTTAAATGATATTTTATCCCAGATAAAATATTTCCGTAATTAATCCCAGATTAATTTTCTCTCTCATCTAATTAATCCCAGATTAATTAAAGTGCGAGTCATACATCATCGGTGAATCTTCGGGAAGCGACCCATGAGATCCCCGGATATGTTGGCAGTAAATCGGTCGTGTCGGACTATCCGAACACGTAAGTACCTAGTACTACGTTTTTACCGATTTACAAGACAAGGTGGCTTTTAGCAAAGCGCCATGCCTACCCAATTCTCTAGAAATATCCTTACAGAATATAGTGATCTATATCAGGCGTAGTATACCTAGTATTGCGTATCTCGATCCAGTATCGGATGTCATGTGCAAGGTCTGGGATCCAGTATCTTCCCGAAGATTCACCAATGACATATGACTCGCACTTTAATTATCTAGGATTAATTAGAAGAGAGAGAAAATTAATCTGGGATAATTGCAGAGATATTTTATATGGGATAAAATATCAATTAAGAGATATAACGATTATTTTGAATTAATCGATTAAGTTAATATATTCGATATATTATACGAAATTGGATTTCGACGCAGAATTAAAATTAGATTTTAATTCAGGCGAACAAATTAATTTAGAATTAATTCGTTAACGATGTGAATAGTGATTTTGCTAGGCATAATCATTTAATTACGTCGCAACGGAAAATTTATTAATTTGGAATTAGCGAACCCGAACCCGAGATTTTTTGCGAGCGCATTCACATTTCGAATTTGAGTGCGGCACACAAGTCAAATCAAGCGTCAAATCATTAGTCACATCAAGCGTCAAATCACATGTCACTTTAAGTGATGTGACTTGACAACATGATTGACTTAAGTTGATGGGAGTGGTTAAAGCTTTTGATGGCTTGACTTTTGGTAATTGAATTTAATAATTCAATTGTATATTAGATACACAATCCATCTAAAAACATTAGCTCTCTCTCTCTCACCTCTCTTCTTCCTCATTCACGCCCAAGGGGCCTCTTTCTCTCTTCTGTTTTCTGTCACAAAACCGTGAGCAGTAGGAGAAGTTTAGGGATGATTTTGTTGCAAAATCAAGTGCTAGCACACTCTAGGAGACATAATAAGGTGATAGGGCAGTGATTTCTTGTGCAAGGAATGACCAAACAAAGCTTGGAGCTTCATGGATCAAGCCAAAACCGAAAATGGAGGACACCTTGACAGTGGACTGCCGTGAGCTTCATCACAAGGGCATAAAAGTTTTTTTCTTCGTAGCATCCAATCCATTCATTGTGAGTATGATTCTGCCATTCTCCTTTGTGTATTCACTTGTTTTCAATACTTGATAATGAACCTTGGACCTTAGAGAATCCAACAATGGTATCTTGAGCCAATATTGAGCATGAAAAAGATTTAGGGTTAAAATTTGGGTAAAATTGATTTTGAGCATGATTAATGAAATTGGATGAATTACTATGCTTAAATGTGTTTAATTGATGATTGATTGGATCATTTGATG
>SKCR01013820.1:0-11248 GCA_019454045.1 Zanthoxylum bungeanum
CAGCCCTAGGCCTAGCAACGTGATCATCCGATGCTGGAAAGAAATACGCAATACTACGGTATACTACTACGCTTGATACAGATCCTTATTCCTGTAAGGATGTTTCCGGAGAATTTGGGAGGCATGATGCTTTGCTAGAGGCCAACCTTGTCTTGTAATTCGGTATAAATGTAGTACGAGGTACTTAGGTGTTCGGATAGTCCGACGACCGAATTTACTGCCAACATATCCGGGGATCTCATGGGTCGCTTCCCAAAGATTCACCGATGACGTATAACTCGCACTCTATATTAATCTGTGATTAATTAGAATAGAGAGAAAATTAATCTGGGATTAATTGCGGAGATATTTTATCTGGGATAAAATATCCATTAAAGAGAGATAACGGTTAATTTGGAATTAATCGTGAAATTAATATATTTGATATATTAAATGAAATTGGATTTCGACGCGGAATTAAAATTAGATTTTAATTCGGGCGAGCGAATTAATTTAGAATTAATTCGTTAGCGACGTGAATAGTGACTTCGCTAGGCGTAATCATTTAATTACGACGCAACGGAAAATTCGTTAATTTAGAATTAGCGAACCCGAGCCCGAGATTATTTCCGAGCGCATTCGTATTTCGAATTCGAGTGCGGCACGTCAAATCAAGCGTCAAATCGCTAGTCGCATCAAGCGTCAATTCACTTGTCACTTTGAGTGATGTGACATGACAAGTTGATGGATTGAGTGATGTGGGTGGTTGGAGGCTTTAATGGTTTGACTTATTAAAGCCAATTCACATGAAATGCATGTGAAATTCAAATGAGTGTATATATTACACAATTTGGAACCAACAAATCTAATCTCTCTTTTCTTCACGCCATTTTCTTCTTTTCTGGTTCTGTTATTACCGTGACTGTGGAAGAAGAAAAGTGAAGCAAGAGTGGGGTTTTTTGTGGCAAAAACCGCAAGTGCTAGCACACTACGAGATATGCGAAGGTGATAGGGAAGCTCACCCATGAGCCGGGAACCGTTCGACGAAGCTTGGAGCTTGACGAAGGAGCAAAAACGAAGTCAAAACAGTGAGCAAAAACTGCACTGCAGTTCACGCCAAACCACAGTTCGTTTTTGAAGTTCCATTGCTTGCTGTGTCGCTCAACCGATCGATGTAAGTATTTCGCAACTTCTTCGATGTGTATTCGCAATGTTTTCATGCTTATAATCGATCCGGGACCTAATTAGAAACTAACAATTGCATCAAGAGCCTAGGTTTGAGCATGAAAAGTTTAGGGCTTAAAATTTGGGTAATTTGTTTTCAAGCATGATTTTGTGAAATTGGATTAATGAGTATGCTTAAACACTGTTTAATTGAATGTTGATTGGATCAATTTCATGAAAATTGATTTGGAATAATTTTCCCCAAAAACTTGATGTTGGCCGAATATTAGGGTTCATTTGGAATTCTTGGAATTTTTCATTTTGATTCATTGGATGAGTTGTAATGATGTTGGATGATGTTAATTTGAGATTGAATTGGATTGAATTTTGAATTGAACAAAATCCCCAAATACCTTATCTTGGCCGAATTCATATAGCCCTATAATGTCTTGGATTTTTTGATTTGTAATTCATTGGATGAGTTAGAATCAATTAAGATGATGATTTAATGTCGATTGTGAGTTTAATTGGATTGAAACCGAATCGGAAAAAAATTATCCCTCCTTGGCCGAGACATGTTGAGCATGAATTGGGTTTGATTTTAATCAAAATATGTTGGACATGTTTTGTTGATGATTAGGATGATTAATTGTGTATATTGATGTTTTAGAAATGTTAATTTGGGTAATTAATCATGTGATACACTTTGGTAATTAAATTGGAAATTTAGAATTTTGGTAATTTAATTACTTGGGCCTAATTTTGGAAATTGGACTTTATTGTTGTAAATGGGCTTATTGGGCTTTGTTGTACAAAGTTGGGTTGGCAAAATTGGTTGGATCCAATTGGGCCCAAAACCGCCACCATAAAGCCCAAATACGACTTAATGGACTTTAAAGTTGAATTGGGCCTAATGGGCCAAAATTGATTTATGGGCTTATGGGGTAACTCCCGGATTGGACTTTGGTTTTCGGTTTGACCCGAGTTGACCAAAAGTCCACGCCTCAAGAAATCAATTAAAAGCCCATTGGACTTTAATTAAATTGACGTTGGACGTTTATCGGGCTTTGAGACCCGTTGCGAATAAATTTGGAATTTAAGTCGTAAAAGTTCATTATTAAAGTGTAGTATTTAATTTGGAATTAAATAGCGAATTAGAATTGAGTGCATATTAAATTGGATTTAATGATGTAGTTTAGTTTAATTCGAGAATTCGTACTTTGAGTACTTATTCGCAAAGACGAGTTTAACTCACACAAAATCAAATCGTTGTTTGAACATTGGATGATCACTAATTATCAGATTAATTAATTTGATTAGATTTATTGATAACATGCTTGTGTGAATACATGATTGCGATGCATGAATAATGTATATCGGATGGATATTAGATGGGTAGGGCAATTTTGGAAATTGTAAAAAATTCGATTTATTAAATTGGACCTGCGTGTCCAGCCTTATTACCTCTCATTTCATTGTATTCTCTTCTCACCTATTCCCCTCAATGTAAATGAGGTTTCTTTAGAAGTGTAGTTTAACGGGTAGAAGAGCATATTCTTGTGCTAGCGGGAGAGAGAAAGTGAGAGATTTGATCTAGGATCAATTGTTAAAGTATCCATTCGCATATCATTATTACTTTTCATATACGCTTTATTATGTGTTTAGAATGCATTTTTAAGGGTGTATGATGATGAGACCTTAACAAAGATAATAAATTGGTTGCCCATTAGCACACGAAAAACCCTCAATTTATATCAAGCGTTTTTCCTTCCATTGAATGATTCTCACTCAAGATCCGAGACAGCATTTGGTTGTTGGCCATGTAAGAGTTCAATCAAAGTCCCAAGGATCACAAACAATGCATAAAAATCACATATGAACACATCAAAGGAGGTGGCGGAATCAACTCACATTGAATTTCGGTTTTGATGTTTGAAGAACAAGGTGCGATTTTTGCTCCCTCCAAGTCACGGCAATGGCTTCTGGAACTGCAATGGACGCTCGGTTTGGACTGGTTTGGACTCCACCATTTTCGGCCATGTGAGACTCCATTGAAGCTCAAAGCTTCAAGCTTCCTTGCTCAAAGAAGAAGCTTCCCTATCACCTATGTATGCCTCAAGGTGTGCTAGCACTAATCATCTTCCATTTTGCTTCTCAAAAATTCGGTGAACCAGAAAAATTGAAGAAGTAATCGGCTTGAAGCCGTGAGGAAGAGAGGAGAGAAAAGAGAGGGAAGAGAGAAAAACGTTTTTGGCTCTTCATTTGCCTAAAACCGTGAACTGTACCAAGTACAAGAGAGAGAGAATAAAAAGCTTTTGTATATATCTCTTATTAATATTTTACCAAGTAAATAAAATAAGATATATACTCAACTTTAATTCAAAAGCCAAAAAGGCAAGGAATAAAATAATGTTATATTCCATCTCAAGCCTTTTAAAAGCTTTCAATCATTTCACATCACTATTCACATCACATCTCTTCACTTTATCAAAGTGACAAGTTGTCAAGTCACATCACTCAAAGTGACAATTGATTTGACGATTGACGCGACTAGTGATTTGACGCTTGATGTGACTTGCGTGCCGCACTCGAATTCGAAATGCGAATGCGCTCGCAATCACTCTCGGGTTTGGGTTCGCTAATTCCAAATTAACGAATTTTCCGTCGCGTCGTAATTAAATGATTACGCCTAGCGAATTCACTATTCACTTGCTAACGAATTAATTCTAAATTAATTCGTTCGCCCGAATTAAAATCTAATTTTAATTCTGCGTCGAAATCCATTTCGATTAATATATCGAATATATTAATTTTATCGATTAATTCCAAATTAATCGTTCTCTCTCTTTAATTAATATTTTATCCCAGATAAAATATCTCCGCAATTAATCCCAGATTAATTTTCTCTCTCATCGAATTAATCCCAGATTAATTCTATCTCTCTCTTCTAATTAATCCCAGATTAATCAAAGTGCGAGTCATACGTCATCGGTGAATCTTCAGGAAGCGACCCATGAGATCTCCGGATATGTTGGCAGTAAATACGATCGTCGGACTATCCGAACACGTAAGTACCTCGTACTACGTTTATATCGATTTACAAGACAAGGTTGGCTTCTAGCAAAGCGCCATGCCTACCCAATTCTCCAGAAATATTCTTACAGGAATATATAGATCTGTATCAAGCGTAGTATACCGTAGTATTGTGTATATCGGCCCAGTATCGGATAATCACGTGCTAGGGCTGGGGCTGGATAAGTGTCTGCCCCGTCCGAAACCATGTCGGATGTCTGGTAACATAGTCTCTATAATCGGATATACATGACCTGGTCACAATATCCCGATTGGTTGCGCAACACTCAAGAGTACTAGTACCGTATCCTGCGTGACATCAACTCAATATGACTGAAGTGACACTTCCATCTTGACATCACACCCAATACTCTACGACTCTCTGATAAACCCAGAAGTGGTGTACTCAGAACCTGTAAAAGTCCCCTACCACCCAAAACCAAAGTTTATCGATTATCGTCAGTATTAGCGATGTAAGTCTCAGGTTAAGACCATACACACCTACCTTGATTTCGGCCTCCCATAGACACATAGTCATAATACCAATGGGATTCCGAGGGGTCTATCCAGAGCGAAGCTGTTTCCCGTACCATCGGTGAAACACGACCTCCTATCGCACTTGCATAAGTATCCAATACTTATATATATGAGAACTATGCCGTTGTGCCCTCACAACACGCACAAGTGCAATACTAGCCTATTCCGCATTATCGATGTCCTGTCTCGATAATACTACGGCTAGGGATATTTAATGATTAATCCTTCGTGGACTGATACTGTCTCATATCATCTCAATCCAGGAACTAATCATAGGGACCTCTCTTCATTTATATATCTATGGTGATCTAATCACAAATGATGAGAGTGCAATTTCCTTATTACATAGTTAATTTGCTACAACAACACAATGATCTGTGCAAATAGTGACGCTATGGGTCATTTTGTCCAACAGGCCAAAGTCAAGCCCTTTGTTTGTCGAAGATGTGTTTGAATCACGAGAGCTTTGTTACATGTCAGTGTCTTGTCCAAGTTGTGGTTTGTTGGCCAAAGTCAAGACCATTTCTTGTCCATCGACATTGATTACGAAGCTTTCCATGGTCAATGGGTCGCGCTTGACTGGGATCACTAAGTTTGTTGTGCCAAAGCCAAGGCTTAGTTGATTCAGAGGAAAAAGGGTTAGGTAATACATTGGATGTATTGGCATATATTTGATATATGTTTCGCACTTGGATGTCCCCCTACCGAATCTAGGAATTGGATTGGATCCAATCGATCTTAGAGATCTACCTAGTTAATTATCATACAATTTGTTGGCCAAAGTCAAGATTGTGTGATATTTAACGGGATCCTAGCCCACTAGGAAACGTGGTTTCCGAGCACTCGAACAGAGGGTTAGAGGCTCGCCAAAAAATAGTGGGAGGCAAGAATTGAATTTGCAATATTCGTTCAATTACTCGCCATATGCGCTCAAACAAATATCATTCGTCAAACGTATTAAATGTTAGTTGGACTAATATTTAAATTGTTATTTTAATGTATAGTTGGACTATATTCAAACAATTCATTTATAAGTGATTATATAATTGGATTATGATAATCATATATTTGATTTAATTGAAATTATAGTTGATTAAATAGTTGGACTATTGTAATCATTATAATGAATAATACCTAATTATTGATTAAATAGTTGGAATATTAAAATCAAAATAACATTGAAAGATTGGACATTAAAATATAATCTTGGATTAAAATATTTAAATGGTTTAATTTTCAAATTGGGAATTAATTTCAGGATGGTCCTGGAAAAAAATAATTAGTTATTTTATTTTATTGATAAAATAATATATTATGCCTAAAGCCCGGAGTAAGCAAATAAGTGGAACATGATATTTGGAATATTCATGTAATGATAACTTTAGTGCTTAATCCATTAAGCTTGTCAAGTAGATTCCTTAATTTCTGAATCAGAAATAAGAATTAGATTCTTAAAGTACGATAATGAAATTGAAGGATCTTCAAAAATCTATCCTTAAAATCTTAAGTACTAATTGCATATACTCTTGGAGAGTTAATTACTATTCTCAAGAAGAAAAAAGCAATTCTCAGACAATTTCAAGAATACTACCGTACAAATTTGCAATTAGGCAAGTAGCGCAAGGCGCACTTTACTTTGATATTCTAGAAGGCCAAGGCTTGGCAAAAGCTTCTGGAGTGTTGAAAATGGCAAAGGCAAAATCATTATAATCTTCTGGGAAGATAAAGGACATATCCCAAGAAGGAATTGAAGACGAGCAAGACTCTGACTTCAAATATGTTTGCCAACATTATGTTCACAACTAGTATTGAAATTAGATTTTAAATACTTAGTGTGGTACATATATATATATTGATGTTCAGAATCTGATTTGAACAGGATACTGACTTCAATTGAGATTTAATCTGCGATTTGGAAACGGGACGAAAGTCGCTGTTTTTAACCGCAGATACCTAAGTTTAGGAACTACCTTCGGGTATGTACTTAAATTAAGAACTGTTATAATGTAACTAGTTTGACTAGATACTTATCTCTATATCAGTGTTTACCCGTTGCGGGTGAACCTTTATATTCTAGAACACTAAGTGTTTTATTATATAAAGATGATATTGAGATAAACACATTAGATGTGAATAACAGAATTTATATTTTGAATATAAATAAATCTCGAATATATATGTGACAAATAAATAGCTCAACTGAATTTGATCAGATGAAACTTAATGTGGCATTGTTGTCTTGGACACAATTAAACAAGACTCGTATATCCACACTTTTGAAGAGTGGGTACTCGGACTGATTTGATTCCATTCAAATAAAGTCTACGAATCTAGTTTATTGGGCAAAGTGCCTAAAACACTATTTACTTGGTAAAAGTGTAAATGCCACCTATCTGTTAGCCCTAGTTCATAGTGAAGCAAGTGGGCCCATGTCTAGCTAGGCTAGATGTGGATATGAATATTTCGTGACCTATACGGATGTGGCATCGTGTTATGGTTATGTGTTTCTTTTGAAGAAACACAAATCGGAAACTTTTAAGTTTCGACACGAAATAGACAAACAGATCGGCTAAGTATTAGACCGTCACGGTGAGACCGTAATGGAAAATACTTAAGCAATAAGTTTCTAATATACTTGAAAGAGTAAAGTATTCTTTCAAAAGAGGACTCCTCCCGGAACACGTCAGTTTGACGGTGTGTCCGAACAGATAAATCGAATCTTGTTGGACATGATAAGGTTAATCATGAGTCGCTCTGAGCTACCATTTCCTTCACAGGGTAAGCATAAACAGTGCAGAACTTATTTAGAATAAGGTTCCATTAAAATCTGTTTGACAGATTTCATATTAGATATGAACGGGAAAGAAACCGGGTTTCACATCCTGATAATTTGGGTGCTAGGCATATGTTTGGATGATACCAAACTAAAACCCAAATTGGATAAGTGCCAATTGTAAGTTATCCTAGGGATACCATAAGTATTGTACTTATACAACTCACAAGAGAACAATTGGATTGTTGCTCACCATGCGTTTATCCTAAAAGGAATACCGATATGCAGTGGTAAGTGGGAGGATAGTAAAACTCGATGAAAATCAGAGTAATACTATTAAAGGCATTGATTCCTAATGGAACCAAATAGTTCATCAAGGATGAAACTATTACCATTAATCTTCAAATACACAAGAACCGCATATAGTCGAAGAGAGTCAGAAAACAACCTGGGGTATGGGTTTCTGATCTCACCTCGTAAAGATGTCAATCTTTTGAGGTATACCAACTGACTACGTATGAGGTAGTGATACAAGGTATCGACTCCCTGATTATGACAAAGTGTCATGAGTCCGAAATGGATTCCATGTATATCAACTATGTTGGATACTAGTTGATGTACCGCAAGGCATTGTGCCTACTGGTACTGTATAAGTCGTCAAGAAGACATAATGGATGGCAACATACCAACGTATAAAGCTAGGCTTTTACGGAAAGTATCGTTATCAACATTGTGTTGACTACGATTCAACCTTTTACTGTTGCCACGGTAAATCCATTTGGATAATGCTTGCTAATACTGCATGTTTCATTTATGAAATATGGCAGCTCAACGGGAAAATCGCTTTCCTGAAAAGGAAACCTGTTGGAGGATGTTTACAACATCCTGGCGATTTTGTCGTACCTTTACTAGCAAACAGGGTTTGCAGGTTATTCGATCCATGTTTGGATTGAAGCAAACATAGGTTCTTAGAATTTTCGTTTTGATGTAATCATAATGGTTTATGATTTAATTCAAAACGAATGATTCTTGTGTATATAAGAGGGTTAGTGGGAGCGCACTGACAGTGGCTGTCCTTTACATAATATGAAGATATGTCATTTCTTGGAAATGATATTCCCAAAAATAACTATCGGTGAAAGCTTGGCTTTCGAGAAAACTCTCTGAGAAACTCGTACATTGAAAAATGTACGCGACCTGGTGTCTAATATGCTTTGAGCATATATAGTCACAAACAGGCCAATCCAAGTGATAGTCACTGGATTCTGGAGAATGAGAACTTGAAGTGACTGGGATCACTACTTACACAAGTTTCCTAACCGTTAATAATGGTACTATACAGTTTTGAATAACGATACAGTAGCTGGAAATCTTCCAAGCAAGTACTGTTACCAAATAAACAACAAATGCGGGTTATTGCTGCAGCTGAGGCAGCAATAGAAGCCTTCTGGGGTCGTAAAAATATAATTAGATTAGATATAGTTCTTTTAGCAGCAGCTAAGCTAGGCTTCAGCACATGCTAAAGAATTAATGGTCTCATCACCGATCCAGATAAATACTACTCCGGTAATCATCTGATTCGTTCGGATCATACATCGTGGCGATGTGATGATCGTAATAAATCACATCAGACGATAATCATAAAAATCCGCTGACGAAAACCTTTTCTCAGCATTTGAGCGAACCGTACATAGTTCGGGTGTTAGACACTCGAGTGACTGGCTATAGGCCAAGTGGGAGATTGTTGGACAATTACGACCATAGCGTCACTATTTGTACAGATCAGGTGTTGTTGTTGTACAAATTAACTATGTGACAAAGGAGATTGCACTCTTATCATTTGTGATTAGATCACCTAGATGTATAAATGATGAGAGGTCCCTATGATTTGTTCCTCGACAGAGAATGATATGAACAGAGGATCAGTCCACGAAGGATAATCATTAAATATCCCTAGTCAGAGAGTATTATCGAGATTGGACATCGATAATACGTAAAAGACTAGTATTACACTTGTGCGAGTTGTGAGAGCACAACAGCATAGTTCTCATATATTTTTTGTATAGGATACTCATGCAAGTGTAATAGGAGGTTGTGTTTTTCACCGATGGTACGGGAAAAAGCTTCGCTCTGGATAAGACCCCCCGGAATCCCATTGGTAGTATGACTATGTGTCTATGGAAGTCCGCAATCAGGGTAGGGTATGTGTATTTGGTCTTAACCTGAGACTTGCACCGCTAATGCATACGACAATCTATATACTTTGGTTGAGGTCGTCCAGGTCTTTAACAGGTTTCTGTGTACGCCAATTCTGGGTATATCGAGAATCGTAGTGTGTTGGGTGTGATGTCAAGATGGAAGTGTCACTCCAGTCATATGGAGATGATGGTCACGTAGGATACGGTAATAGTACTCTTAAATGCTGCAGCTATCGGGATAAAATGACAAGGTCAGTTTATCCGATTATAGAGACTAGTCACCAGACATCCGACATGTTCTTCGTACGGGGCAGACACATTTCCAGCCCCAGGCCTAGCACGTGATCATCCGATGCTGGACAGAAATACGTAATACTACGGTATACTACGCTTGATACATATCCTTATTCATGTAAGGATGTTTCCGGAGAATTGGGGAGGCATGGTGCTTTGCTAGAGGCCAACCTTGTCTTGTAATTCGGTATAAATGTAGTACGAGGTACTTATGTGTTCGGATATTCCGACGACCGAATTTACTGCCAACATATCCGGGGATCTCATGGGTCGCTTCCCAAAGATTCACCGATGACGTATAACTCGCACTCTATATTAATCTGGGATTAATTAGAAGAGAGAGAAAATTAATCTGTGATTAATTGCGGAGATATTTTATCTGGGATAAAATATCCATTAAAGAGCGATAACGTTAATTTGGAATTAATCTGAAATTAATATATTTGATATATTAAAACGAATTTGGATTTCGACGCGAATTAAAATTAGATTTTAATTTGGGCGAAGCGAATTAATTTAGAATTAATTCGTTAGCGACGTGAATATTGACTTCGCTAGGCGTAATCATTTAATTACGACGCAACAGAAAATTCGTTAATTTAGAATTAGCGAACCCGAGCCCGAGATTATTTGCGAGGGCATTCGCATTTCGAATTCGAGTGCGGCACGTCAATCAAGCGTCAAATCGCTAGTCGCATCAAGCGTCAATTCACTTGTCACTTGAGTGATGTGACATGACAAGTTGATGGATTGAGTGATGGTGTGTATTGGAGGCTTTAATGGTTTACTTATTAAAGCCAATTCACATGAAATGCATGTGAAATTCAAATGAGTGTATATATTACACAAATTTGGACCAACAAATCTAAATCTCTCTTTTCCCTCTCTTTCCTTCACGCCATTTTGTCTTCTTTTCTGGTTTTCTGTTATTACCGTGACTGTGGAGGAAGAAAAGGGAAGCAAGAGTTGGGTTTTTGTGGCAAAAACCGCAAGTGCTAGCACACTAACGAGATATGCGAAGGTGATAGGGAAGCTCACTCATGAGCCGGGAACCGTTCGACGAAGCTTGGAGCTTGACGAAGGACCAAAAACGAAGTCAAAACAGTGAGCAAAAACTGCACTGCAGTTCACGCCAAACCAGTTCGTTTTTGAAGTTCCGTTGCTTGCCGTGTCGCTCAACCGATCGATGTAAGTATTCCCAACTTCCTTCGATGTGTATTCGCAATGTTTT
>SKCR01013821.1:0-11291 GCA_019454045.1 Zanthoxylum bungeanum
TCACTAAAAGAGCACTAATACCGTATCCTGCGTGACATCATCTCCATTATGACTGGAGTGATACTTCCGTCTTGACATCACATCCAATACACTACGACTCTCTGATAAACCCAGAAGAGGTGAACACAGAACCAGTTAAGATCCCCCACCACCAAAACCAAAGTTTACCGATTGTCGTAAGCATTAGCGATGTAAGTCTCAGGTTAAGACTATACACACCTACCTGATTTCGGCCTCCCATAGGACACCTAGTCATAATACCAATGGGATTCGAAGGGTCTATCCAGAGCGAAGCTGTTTCCCGTACATCGGTGAAACACGACCTCCTATCGCACTTGCACAAGTATCCAATACTTATATATATGAGAACTATGCCGTTGTGCCCTCACAACGCGCACAAGTGCAATACTAGCCTATTCCGCATTATCGATGTCCAGTCTCGATAATACTACGGCTAGGGATATTTAATGATTAATCCTTCGTGGACTGATGCTGTCTCATATCATCTCAATCCAGGAACTAATCATAAGGACCTCTCTTCATTTATATATCTAAGGTGATCTAATCACAAATGATGAGAGTGCAATTTCCTTGTTACATAGTTAATTTGCTACAACAACACAATGATCTGTGCAAATAGTGACGCTATGGGTCATTTTGTCCAACATGTTACTCCAGTGGTTCCTGCAAAGAAAGAAAGAAAATCAGGAGGTCTCGTATGATGCTTGACTTGGAATGGAAATTCCATTCTGTCAAACTTCTGGTTGATATCTTATATTGTACTCCCCAAAACAGCGATGTTTCTCCTGAATGCTCTGGATCTTTATTAAGGTCAGACATTTGCTCCTTCATTTGCTCTGTTTCTTGCTCCACATTTTCTTCACAGATGAATTGTAAAATTTTTGTATTCAGCTCTTCATCGATCATCTGTGAAATATATGCTTCAAAATTGTCAACCAGAGGATGCAAAGATGTTTCTGACATTAGGTCTTCATCCTCTGATATGACTGGAATGGATGGTTCAGATAGATCTTCTTCAAACATCATGGTAAAGCATGCTCCAAGATCTTCATTTTGAGGATTGAAAGTTTGATCCTCCGTTGTTGGAGCAGTTGGTACAAAAAGATCAGCTTCATCTTCGTCAGAATCTGAATAATAAAAGTCAAATTGAGACTTACCGATTCGGATTCCTGAACTGATACCTCTGGTTGTTGATACTGCTCAGCCTCCTCCTCTTGGAAGTGTCTTTGTGGATTTCTAGGTACTTGAAGGGTTCATCAGTGTCATCTGAAACTGGTTCTTGAGGTATGTAGTTCTGGTTTTCTTTTAATTGTCTCATTTGATCTGTCATCCTCTGAATGAATTCTGATTGTCTCTGAATACTTTCAAGTTGCTTCAGGCTTGTTTTAAGCATTGTATCCAACTTTCCGTCTCGTTTCTTGGAAAAATTTTTGAGCATATCAATCAATTGTTCTTTCTCTGATGGTTCTGGTTTTTGTTGAGGATAGTAGGTGGATGGTGGATAAGATGGAAAGTATGATGGTTCTTCGTACCATGAAGGATTTTGATAGCTTTGCCACCCTGGATTGTAGTTGTACTCGCAATAATTACTTGGGTGGTTACTGTCACATATCTCACATCTTTCCATTGCATTCTGTTGAGCAAATGTGGTATTGCTTGGTTCTGGCATCCAGTGATAATTGTTGGGCTGGACAACAGGCCTCAGAAAACCGGACTGTTGCTCCCAGATTTGGGGTGTATCTTCTTGTAAAGCTCTTGATCTTTCAATCTCCCAATAGTGTTCCATTGTTTAACCACCTGAAAATAAAATAAAGAAATAAAAATTACAGATAAAAATAAAGAAAATTAGATACAGGTAAATTAGATAGCTTCAAAATTAATAACTCAAGAAATATAAGTCCCCGGCAACGGCGCCAAAAACTTGACCGGCGTAAACACACACGTATAACGCAAGCGCACGTATCGTTCAAGTAGTATAAAAATATCGATCCCACGAGGACTTAATTCCTACTGTTGTTATTAATTGTTGAATCTATTTATTTACAAATATCTAATTAAATGGATAAGAGAGATATTGTTTGTTTGATTGGTTGAATGGCTTTACTAAATAAATAAATAAATAAAAAGACAAAAGAAAATACAAAGAAAATACAAAAGACACAAAGATCTAGGGTTGTGATTTCTTCCAATACCATTTTAAAGATGAAGTGATTATTATATAGATGGGTAAAACATTGATTTATTAACCTGGAACACGAAATTATGCGAAAGCATCTGTCGATGGTCAGACACAAATACCCAGTGTAACCCAATTGAACCATATTCCTATGTCAACCACATTATCTGGATTCATTAAGATTGAGTTCCAATTATGGCTACCCTCGCCCGACAGGTATATTCCTATCCTGTAAGGAAATCTATTAAAGGGTTATCTATCCTCAAGGAAGATCGTGGGCTATTGAGTCTAAGGTCTTAAACTTAAAATCCCTATGTCTAGTTCATTTTAAGTTACCTAATCAATTTTATTAATGGCCAATTAATAAAAAGCATTAAGATTAAGACTCAATAAATAAATCTTTATAATACCCAAACTATAATCTAACCCTTATAAACCGGTGATATTGAAATTCATCACAACCCCAGATAACTATTTAGTTACAACACATAACTAGGACTAATAACTGAAAAATAAAAGACATAAAGTAAAAATACTGAAAAGTAAAAGACATAAAGTAAAAAGTAAAATAAATGCTAAGGTAAAAGGAATTACTTTTACTACTACTTATTTAGAAATCTCCCATAAAATAATATATAAACTTGTTATAATATTACCAACCGACCAATCTGGCGGTATCCTGATTAAGTCAAATTAAGTCCAACCAGCCATATAGGCGGTAATATTTGTCCATAATCCAGCCATAAAGGCGGTACCAAAATAAATTTACCAACCGACCAATCTGGCGGTATCCTTGATTAGTCAGGTTTAAACCAGATTAAATTGAATTGCCAACCGACCAATATAGCGGTATCCTTTATTAATCAGTATTTTAAATAGTGAATATATTATTTTTAAGGGAGATTAATCTAAATAGTAACAGTAAAAGAATTACCTTTCACCCTAGCTTGGGAAATTACCTCCTCATTACTGAAAAGTAAAAACTGAAAAATTAAAGAAAGAAAAGTACTGTGCGTAAAAGTAAATCGCGGAAAGTAAAAACTGAAAAGTAAAGAAAAGAAAGTGCGAAACTGAAAATTAATTACTGAAAACTAAAAATAAACAAACTAGATACAATCTTCTTATTTATTCATTAAGAATTTCAAAGAAGAAAGTATGAATTTTACAAATGAAATGGTTTGGTATTTATAGGCAAAATTTTGCCACCATCAAATCATCCATCAAATTCTCCACCAAATCCATTATTAATTACTCCACCAAATCCATAATTGCTCCACTAATTGCTTATCTTGTTTGGTGTTGATTTGATAATTTTTATTAATTATTAATTAATTAATATTTTGCTTTGAAAATGATTGATAATGACTTTTAATAATTACACTCCACACACTTCTGGATGGTTCATCCATTTCGGTCATGAAATCATCATAATTTGAAAATATTTTCTCTTTCAAAGTTGTAGATCGTTGAGTCTTCTTTAATATGGAACTTGAATCAGCTCAATCCGATATCGGAGTAAAACGTTATGCCCAAAATACGACAGATGCGCAAAACTGGAATTTCCAAAACTGCACTTCGTCAAAAACGCCCTTTCAAGTTTCCAATCTCCAAAATTAATATATCAAGTCCAATAATTGCCCTTATTTGATCCACATTTCATCCTGAATGATTTCATTGAGTCCCGATATTATTTTATCTGCAAAATAAAATAAAACATATCAAAACGTTCATCAAACCCGAGAAACTAAACAAAATATTAAGTAAAAGGGGCGGTAAATATTGATATATTTTCCGCTCATCATTTGGCCAGCAACCCCTGCCAATCTCGGATCTTGAGTAAGAATCACTCAATGGAAGGACAAACGCATGATATTTAACGAGGGTTTTTCGCGTGCAAATTGGCTACCAATTTAATTATCTTTCTTAAGGTCTCATCATCATACACCCTTAAGCATGCATTCTAAACATATATAAAGCGAGTATGAAATAAAATAATATGATATGCGGATGGATATTTTACATTGATCCTAGATCAAATCTCTCACTTTCTCTCTCCCGCTAGCACTTGTATTACTTCTACCCGTTACACTACACTTCTAAAGAAACCTCTTTTACATGGAGGGGAATAGGTGAGAAGAGAATACAAAGAATAGGAGATAAGGCTGGACACGCAGGTCCAATTTAATAAATCAAATTTATTACAATTTCCAAAATCGCTCAACCCGACTAATATCCATCCGATATACATTATTCAAACATCACAACCATGTATTCATACAAGCATGTTATCAATCAATCAATCAAATTAATTAATCTTGAATATTAGTGATCATCCAATGTTCAAACAAAGATTTGATTTTTGTTCGAGTCAAACTCGTTTTGCGAACACGTACTCAAAGTACAATTTCTACGAATTAAATTAAATTACATAATTAATCCAATTTAATACGTATTTAATTCTAATTCATTATTTAATTCCAAATTAAATATTACACCTTTATTAACGAACCTTTACGACTTAAATTCCAAATTAATCGCAACGGGTCTCAAAGCCCGACTAACATCTAATGTTTTATTTAATTAAAGTCCAATGGGCTTTTAATTAATTTCTATAGGCGTGGACTTTTGGTCAACTCGGATCAAACCGAACAACCAAAATCCAATCCGGGAGTTACCCCATAAGCCTTTAAATTAATTTTGGCCCATTAGGCCCAATTAAATAATTAAGGTCCATTAAGTCATAATTGGACCTTTTGGATTCGGTTTTGGGCCTAATTGGATCCAACCAATTTTGCCTAAACCCAACTTTGTTACAACAAAGCCCAAAAGCCCAATTACAACCTAACAAGCCCAATTTCCAAAATCAAGCCCAAATTAATTAACATATAAAATTCCAATTTCACAATTAATTAACCTAAGTGTATTACATAATCAATTACCCAATTAACATTTCTAAAACATCAATTAGCCTAATTAATCATGCACTTTAACAACCAAATAGTGTCCAACACAATTCAATTAAAATCAAACCCAATTAACATGCTATCAAGTCTCGGCAATTATGGGTTTTTAAATTCGATTCGGTTTCAATACAATTGAGTCCACAATCTTAATTTCCCAAATCAATTCAATTCATCCAATGAATTAAAACAAAAAATCACAAAGAATTTCATGTCCATAAGATTCGGCCAAGCCACTTTAAAAGGGAAAAAATGTTCTAAATCAAAATTCAATCCAATTGAACTTCAAAACAACATTAACCAATTGTTTTAAGTCATCCAATGATCAAAAAAAACAAAATTACCAAGACATTAGGGTTATGCAATTTTCGGCCAAGCCTTCAATTTGGGGAAAATTGAATCCAATCCAATTTCACGAAATTGATCACACACAATCTCAATTAAACATGTTCTAAGCATACTTAAACATCCAATTCAATTAAAACATGCTCAAACACATTTTACCCAATTTCAAGTTTCATGTTCAACCTAAAGAATTGGGGAAAATTGATCTAATCCAATTTTCTTGAAATTGATCATGCACAACTTCAATTCAACCTCATTCAAGCATACTTCATCAAACAATTCAACCAAATCATGCCTAAATCGAGTTGCCCAAATTAAAGTTTTGACCAAAAATAAGCAAATTGGGAAAAATCAATCCAATCAATTTTTTTTTATCAAATTGATTACATATAACTCAAATTCAATCAAATATAAGCATTCTTAAAGAATCAATTTGTCAGAATCAAGCTAAAATCAAAAAGCCCCAAATTTGCTCAAGAACCCTAATTCGGTTTTCATGCATCAAAAGCTCAAGATACCATTGAAAGAGTTTAAATCAAGTCCCAAGATCAACAAATCATGCATAAAAACCGCATATGAACACATCAAAGGAGTAAGGCGGAAACATAACTCACATTGATTGGTTTTGATGAAATGAAGAAGACAAGCCATTTTCGTCCTCCATTGAGCTCGGCAGTAGCTCCTCCTTGCAGTGGGCTGTGCGATTTTAGTCCTCTTTGAACCTCCAAGAATCGGCCATGCATGAACTCCATTAAAGCTCAAAGCTTTGAGATTCCATGCTCACAAACTCACTTCCCTATCACCTTAGTATCGCTCAAGGTGTGTGCTAGCACTTATCATCTTCCATTTTGCTTCTCAAATTTTCGGTGAAACCTGAAAAAGGAGAAGAAAATCGCACCATGCGTGAAGGAGATGAAGAAGAAAATGAGAGGGAGATGAGAGAAATCGTGTACTGCATGTAAGAGAGAGAGGACCGAATTATGTGTAAAAAGGGAAAAGAAAAAGTAATATATATTTATTCATTTATTTTCCAAAAATAAATAAAACATATAATATTCCAAACCTTTTCATATTCCATCACTTTTACTTTTAACTTTAAGTCACATCACATCACTTTTAATTAATTCTAAATTAATTCGTTCGCCCGAATTAAAATCTAATTTTAATTTCGCGTTGAAATCCAATTTCTAATAATATATCAAATATATTATTTTATCGATTAATTCCAAATTAATCGTTTCTCTCGCTCTTTAACGATATTTTATCCGAGAAAAATATCTCCGCAATTAATCCCAGATTAATTTTCTCTCTCATCGAATTAATCCCAGATTAATTCTATCTCTCTCTTCTAATTAATCCCAGATTAATCAAAGTGCGAGTAATACGTCATCGGTGATCTTCAGGACCGACCCATGAGATCTCCGGATATGTTGGCAGTAAATACGATCGTCGGACTGTCCGAAACACGTAAGTACCTCGTACTACGTTTATATCGACTTACAAGACAAGGTTAGCCTCTAGCAAAACGCCATGCCTATCCAATTCTCCAGAAATATTCTTACAGGAATATATAGATCTGTATCAAGCGTATATACCGTAGTATTGTGTATATCAGCCCATATCGGATATCACGTGCTAGGGCTGGGGCTGGATAAGTGTCTGCCCCGTCCGAAGCACATGTCGGATGTCTGGTAACATAGTCTCTATAATCGGATATACATGACCTGGTCACAATATCCCGATTGGTTGCGCAACACTCAAAGCACTAGTACCGTATCCTGCGTGACATCAACTCCAATATGACTGAAGTGACACTTCCGTCTCGACATCACACCCAATACACTACGACTCTCTGATAAACCCAGAAGCGGTGTACACAGAACCGGTTAAAAGCCCTGTACCACCAAGACCAAAGTCTACCGATTATCGCAAGTATTAGCGATGCAAGTCCAGGTTAAGACTATACACACCTACCTCGATTTCGGCCTCCCATAGACACATAGTCATAATACCAATGGGATTCCGAGGGGTCTATCCAGAGTGAAGCTGTTTCCCGTACCATCGGTGAAACACAACCTCCTATCGCACTTGCATAAGTATCCAATACTTATATATATGAGAACTATGCCGTTGTGCCCTCACAACGCGCACAAGTGCAATACTAGCCTATTCCGCATTATCGATGTCCAGTCTCGATAATACTTCGGCTAGGGATATTTAATGATTAATCCTTCGGGGATTGATACTGTCTCATATCATCTCAATCCAGGAAACTCATCATATGGACCTCTCTTCATTTATACATCTATGGTGATCTAATCACAAATGATGAGAGTGCAATTTCCTTGTCACATAGTTAATTTGTACAACAACAACGTGATCTGTACAAATAGTGACGCTATGGGTCATATTATCCAACAAGAAGTACATGAGGAATTGAACAAGATTTTGATATCCTAAGCCCCACAGATAAGCAGAGATATGAGAACTTAAAGGACAGAGCTATTAAGAAATTGAGGCTTAGTAAAGAAAGAAAGAGAATTAAATAGAGAAATTAAGAGGAATGATACTAAGATTAAAACGAGCGTGTGAAACTGAGGAGGTATCGAATACGATCAGTTGCAATAGCGTCAAGGACTACCTTGTATACAATTACCCAAGAGTTAAGACAAAACGTGAAGAAACCTAGCTATAAGAGACATAAGTATCCTTAAAGATGTGATAACACTATTCAGTAAAGACACATGACATCAGTACGATTTGGGTATGAATATACTTCTTAGAGATAGATTAGAGATTAGTGATTTAATTGGAGTTATTGTGGATATGATCGTATTAGCACTTGTATATCAAATACGGTCAAAATCTTCCAAGTTAAGTTGCTGGAGTAAAAGAAATAATATCAAGTGATTAACTGTCTTGGAAGTCCTATGAAGTATTAACTTATTAAGGAAAAAGATTGAGAAGAGGTAAAAATACAGTCATACGGTTACAAATAGAAAAAATAATTCACGTGGGCACCATTTCGAAGGAAACCTAAGTTCAAACTATAAGAGATTGAGAACTTCTGGCACGTCCATTGGATGTCATAAAGTGTAGAATGAGATATAGATGAATTTATATATAATAATTTTCGTGAAGGATTTACACCTCTATGTAGACAAGATATAATATATGGCCATTGTTTCCACACGAGAAATAAAGGTTCCAAATGGACTTTCAAAGGATTAAGCTAGTAGCCATAAGAATTAAATAAAAATACCAGGATAAGAGATTCTCATGCGTCATAGTATTGAGTTCTTGAGCAGAATAACAGAAAGTAAGTAAAGGAAACTAAAGGTAGTAGAGACCAGATATCTTCAAACCAAGAATGACCTAAGAAGTTCAACATTAGAAGAGATTCGAGGATGAATCCTATTTAAGGTGGGGGGAATTTGTAACACCCGGTAATCCCGACAACTTGTACGTTATCAGAGGATGGTGACTATTACGTTATCAGAGGCATGATACATAGTGAAAATCATGTTTAAGCATGTCGTGCTCATGGAAAGATTTTTTGGATATTCGGCAAATTCCTCACAGTTTCGATACGAAATTCATTTTTAAGATTAAATCTAGACAGTCCGTGGTATTTGGGCCATAATAGTTTTTGATACGATCTATGATTTTTATGAACTTAATATCATCGGAAATTTAAGATCGAGACCTACAAATTCCACGTTGGATATTTTTCCAAATTCGAACCACAAGTAGGTCAAAAATGCAACTAAAAAATTCGCATGAATAGTACCTGGGGACCAATCTAGAAAATTCTCAAAGTTTCTAAATTCTCTCCATTTAAATTATTTTACAAATAGCCTTAGTGTATAAAGGGAACACTATTCAAGCATCCCTAACATTTGAGAAAAAGTAGAAAAACGTGAGAGAAGGAAAAGATGAGAAGAAGGAAGAAGAGGAAGTCATTTTCTCACCCAAACCTAAAAGGAAGCAAATGCAAGTTATTCCACAACAAGTTAGGAAGAAGAATGTCAAGCCTAGAGGACTTGAAATGTGGAGAAAATTAAGTGGAATGAGGTAAGAAAATCTTGACCCAAAACTTGGATTGTGAAATTTTGAGGATAATGCCAGTTTAGAGTTATTGGCATGCTAGGGAATGCCAAAATTTTAGGTGATAAATAAACAAAGAAATTGATTGTATGATGAAATGCCCAAATTCTTGGGAATTCTAACTAAGTTTTGAGCTAAAACAATAATTATGAGATTAAAGAGTTGTTTGGATAATGATAAATTGGTATAAAATATATGAAGTTTAAGTTTAATAGAATGACTTGTTTAATGGTTGTGGTGTAGAAGTGTTGGAAATGCATTTGGGCAAGTAAGACAAGACAGAGTTATGTTAGGCCCTGGAAAATTAGCTTAGCGTCACGACGCCTAGCACCCAGCATTACGACGCATATGAATCAGAGGCTCACTACCTTGGGCCTTATTGGGGGAGCATCATGATGCTCAGCATTTGACGTTGTGACGCGTAAGAAGCAGATGCTCTACCTCGGGTCTGATCAGGTGAGCATGCTTACACGTAGCGTATGGCATCGCGATGCGCAACAGAGCATACTCTCTACCTGGCTTAGCTTGCATGGGCGTCGCGACGCTCCAGACCTGGCGTCGCGACGTGATATAGGACAAGTTTAATAATATTTCAATTTCAACCTAGGATGTTAATGACCATCCTAATAGTTTAATATTAAGGCACATACATACAGTATGACAAGTCGCAAGCATAATACATCATATGGTATTGATGGATTAGTGGAATTGAGAAGTTTAGTCTAAACTAGAAACATGTTTCATATCTTATATATAATTGAGTTTCTCGATTATAAATCATCGCAAGAACCACAACATTCTTGACGAAGCGAAGTAATATCAGCCAGATTCTAAAATCTTTGAATGCACCATTTTGTCAAGTTGTGTTTACATATATTTTTTGAATTGAAACTCACTTTTGTAATGTTTTAGGGCGTTAGCCAAGTTGCTTAAAATTGTTTTACAATTGAAAATATTTTTAGAAAGATTGAATTGAAAGTATGAGTTTTATGATTTTCAAGGCAAGGGGGGAAAACCCACCTCAGTTTTAATTTGGTAACGATATGGAATTAAAGGTTACAAATATCGTGTGCACATACAGTTCAGGACTAGGGATGACAGATTCACCTAGATCCCAGATTCAGAGTCTAGAGGGTAATACAGATCCGCACCTTGGCTCCAGATTTATAGCTTGGGGGACGGCGATACATAACGCCCCAAGACAATCGGATTTCAGGACTTGGGGGACAATGATACGTAATTCCCCTAGACCGTAGATTCAGGGAAATGATAGTGTCATGCATTGGGAGACAGCGATATGTAACGTCCTAATGTCATGGGTTTGCACACCTGGCTCCAGTTTAGTGGCTTGGAGGATGGAGATACATAACGCCCCAAGATCACTAGTTTAGGCGTATGGGGGACGGCGAAACCTAACGCCCCCATGCGTCAGGTTTTCTACTGATACTCAGAGACATGGATTTCAGAACCATGGTTTTATAAAAGAGCTTTTACGAGAAATAGTTTTATAAGAATTTTCAGAGTTTTACAGAAAGAAATGTTTCTACAAAGTTTCACAGAAAGACATTTTTTTTCAGAAAATAGGAAATTGTAAGAAAAGATCCATCTTCATTGAGACGATTTGGATTTCAGTAAAACAATGTTTTGCAAAGTATTTATGTTCCAGTTTTAAAATTGTCCAC
>SKCR01013822.1:0-11189 GCA_019454045.1 Zanthoxylum bungeanum
AGGAGGTTGTGTTTTACCGATGGTACGGAAAACAGCTTCGCTCTAGATAGACCCCGCGGAATCCCATTGTAGTAGTACGTCTGCGTGTCTATGGGAGTCCGCTTCAGGGTAGGTGCATATGGTCTTAACCTGAGACTTGCATCGCTAGTACTTGCGACAATCGGTAGACTTTAGTTTTGGTCGTCCAGGCATTAACAGGTTTCTGTGTACACCTCTTCTAGGTTTATCGGGAATCGTGTAGTGTATTGGGTGTGATGTCAAGATGGAAGTATCACTTCAGACATATGGAGATGATGATCGCGCAGGCAGGATACAGAACTAGTACTCTATAATGGTTGCAACCATCGGGATAATATGACAAGGTCAGGATTATCCGATTCAAATAGACTAGTTGCTTGATGTCCGATATATGTATCGTACAGGGCAGACACATCTCCAGCCCCAGGCCTTACATGTGATCATCCGATACTGGATCAGTATACACTATACTACGGTATACTACGCCTGTTATAGATCTTATATTCCAATAAGAATATTTCTGGAGAATTCGGTAGGCATGGCGTTTTGCTAGAGGCTAACCTTGTCTTGTAAATCGGTAAAAACGTAGTACTTGGTACGTACGTGTTCGGATAATCTGACGGCCGTATTTACTGCCAACATATTCTAGAGATCTCTTGGGTCGCTTCCCGAAGATTCACCAATGACGTATGATTCAAACTCGATTAATCTTGGATAAAGTCTTTATCCAAGATAAAGTCTCTCCGTAATTAATCCAAGATTAATCGAGTTTTAATCATACGTCATTGGTGAATCTTCGGGAAGCGACCCAAGAGATCTCTGGATATGTTGGTAGTAAATACGGCCGTCAGATTATCCGAACACGTACGTACCAAGTACTACGTTTTACCGATTTACAAGACAAGGTAAGACTATACACACCTACCTTGATTTCGGCCTCCCATAGACACATAGTCATAATACCAATGGGATTCCGAGGGGTCTATCCAGAGCGAAGCTGTTTTCCCGTACCATCGGTGAAACATGACCTCCTATCGCACTTGCATAAGTATCCAATACTTATATATATGAGAACTATGTCGTTGTGCCCTCACAACGCGCACAAGTGCAATACTAGCCTATTCCGCATTATTGATGTCCTATCTCGATAATACTACCGGCTAGGGATATTTAATGATTAATCCTTCGTGGACTGATACTGTCTCATATCATCTCAATCCAGGAACTAATCATATGGACCTGTCTTCATTTATATATCTATGGTGATTTAATCACAAATGATGAGAGTGCAATTTCCTTGTCACATAGTTAATTTGCTACAACAACACAATGATCTGTGCAAATAGTGACGCTATGGGTCATTTTATCCAACAGCTGCGACACCTGAACAGTTAGTAAAGGAAGTTAATAATGTAAAATTCAGGGTCCCGCCTGAAAAATGGTAGGATCTGATCTACTTAGGAGAACTACTATCTGGTGAGCAATAAAGGTCATATAGGTGGAGGTGGAATGGGGCGCTGTGGGTTCTGCAGCGCTCGACTCTAGGCTTGGAGGCTGCTGCTGATGGGTAATCAACTGACAAGAGCTTCTACTGATCGCTGAATCATTGTAAACCTGTAGCTACTACATAGCATTCGGAACAACTGGTATTCCCCTATCATCTCCTACACCTCCCTTATATACAGACTCAGCTCTCTTTCCCCTATCTGGCTTGGAGGAAAGTGCCACTTGTTAGACAGTAATGACCCATAGCGTCACTATTTTGTAAATGATATTGTATTATTGTACAAAATTAACTATGTAGTAATGAAATTGCCTTTTACCGTTTTGTAATTTATTTACTTTGATATATAAATAGTAAAAGTCCCTATGATTAATTCCGGATTGAGATGATATGAGACAGTATCAATCCATAAAGGTTTAATCATTAAATATCCCTAGTCGTAGTATTATCGAGATTGGACATCGATAATGCG
Organism: Zanthoxylum bungeanum; assembly: GCA_019454045.1. Taxonomy (NCBI): domain Eukaryota; kingdom Viridiplantae; phylum Streptophyta; class Magnoliopsida; order Sapindales; family Rutaceae; genus Zanthoxylum; species Zanthoxylum bungeanum. The sequence continues at coordinate 1,995 of SKCR01013822.1, forward strand.
GAATAGACTAGTACTGCACTTGTGCGTGTTGTGAGGGCACAACATCATAGTTCTCATATATTTAAGTATTGGATACTTATGCAAGTGCGGTAGGAGGTTGTGTTTTACCGATGGTACGGAAAACAGCTTCACTCTGGATAGACCCCGCGGAATCCCATTGGTAGTATGTCTGCGTGTCTATGGGAGTCCGCTTCAGGGTAGGTGCATATGTCTTAACCTGAGACTTGCATCGCTAGTACTTGCGACAATCGGTAGACTTTAGTTTTTGGTCGTCCAGGGCTTAACAGGTTCTGTGTACACCTCTTCTAGGTTTATCGGGAATCGTAGTGTATTGGGTGTGATGTCAAGATGGAAGTATCACTTCAGACATATGGAGATGATGATCGCGCAGGATACAGAACTAGTACTCTATAATGGTTGCAACCATCGGGATAATATGACAAGGTCAGGATTATCCGATTCAAATAGACTAGTTGCTTGATGTCCGATATATGTATCGTACGGGGCAGACACATCTCCAGCCCCAGGCCTTACATGTGATCATCCGATACTGGATCAGTATACACTATACTACGGTATACTACGCCTGTATAGATCTTATATTCCAATAAGAATATTTCTGGAGAATTGGGTAGGCATGGCGTTTTGCTAGAGGCTAACCTTGTCTTGTAAATCGGTAAAAACGTAGTACTTGGTACGTACGTGTTCGGATAATCTGACGGCCGTATTTACTGCCAACATATCCAGAGATCTCTTGGGTCGCTTCCCGAAGATTCACCAATGACGTATGATTCAAACTCGATTAATCTTGGATAAAGTCTTTATCCAAGATAAAGTCTCTCCGTAATTAATCCAAGATTAATCGAGTTTGAATCATACGTCATTGGTGAATCTTCGGAAGAAGCGACCCAAGAGATCTCTGGATATGTTGGTAGTAAATACGGCCGTCAGATTATCCGAACACGTACGTACCAAGTACTACGTTTTTACCGATTTACAAGACAAGGTTAGCCTCTAGCAAAACGCCATGCCTACCCAATTCTCCAGAAATATTCTTATTGGAATATAAGATCTATAACAGGCGTAGTATACCGTAGTATAGTGTATACTGATCCAGTATCGGATGATCACATGCAAGGCCTGGGGCTGGAGATGTGTCTGCCCCGTACGATACATATATCGGACATCAAGCAACTAGTCTCTTTGAATCGGATAATCCTGACCTTGTCATATTATCCCGATGGTTGCAACCATTATAGAGTACTAGTTCTGTATCCTGCGCGATCATCATCTCCATATGTCTGAAGTGATACTTCCGTCTTGACATCACACCCAATACACTACGATTCCCGATAAACCTAAAAGAGGTGTACACAGAACCTGTTAATGCCCTGAAGCAAAACTAAAGTCTACCGATTGTCGCAAGTACTAGCGATGCAAGTCTCAGGTTAAGACCATATGCACCTACCCTGAAGCGGACTCCCATAGACACGCAGACATACTACCAATGGGATTCCGCGGGGTCTATCCAGAGCGAAGCTGTTTTCCGTACCATCGGTAAAACACAACCTCCTACCGCACTTGCATAAGTATCCAATACTTAAATATATGAGAACTATGCTGTTGTGCCCTCACAACACGCACAAGTGCAGTACTAGTCTATTCCGCATTATCGATGTCCAATCTCGATAATACTACGACTAGGGATATTTAATGATTAAACCTTTATGGATTGATACTGTCTCATATCATCTCAATCCGGAATTAATCATAGGGACTTTTACTATTTATATATCAAAGTAAATAAATTACAAAACGGTAAAGGCAATTCATTACTACATAGTTAATTTTGTACAATAATACAATATCATTTACAAATAGTGACGCTATGGGTCATTACTGTCTAACAAGTGGCACTTTCCTCCAAGCCAGATAGGGGACAGAGAGCTGAGTCTGTATATAAGGGAGGTGTAGGAGATGATAGGGGAATACCAGTTGTTCCGAATGCTATGTAGTAGCTACAGGTTTACAAATGATTCAGCGATCAGTAGAAGCTCTTGTCAGTTGATTACCCATCCGCAGCAGCCTCCAAGCCCAGAGTCGAGCACTGCAGAACCCACAGCTCCCATTCCACCTCCACCTATATGACCTTTATTGGCTCACCAGATAGTAGTTCTCCTAAGTAGATCAGATCCTACCATTTTTCAGGCGGGACCCTGAATTTTACATTATTAACTTCCTTTACTAACTGTTCAGGTGTCGCAGCTGTTGGATAAAATGACCCATAGCGTCACTATTTGCACAGATCATTGTGTTGTTGTAGCAAATTAACTATGTGACAAGGAAATTGCACTCTCATCATTTGTGATTAAATCACCATAGATATATAAATGAAGACAGGTCCATATGATTAGTTCCTGGATTGAGATGATATGAGACAGTATCAGTCCACGAAGGATTAATCATTAAATATCCCTAGCCGGAGTATTATCGAGATAGGACATCAATATGCGGAATAGGCTAGTATTGCACTTGTGCGCGTTGTGAGGGCACAACGACATAGTTCTCATATATATAAGTATTGGATACTTATGCAAGTGCGATAGGAGGTCATGTTTCACCGATGGTACGGGAAACAGCTTCGCTCTGGATAGACCCCTCGGAATCCCATTGGTATTATGACTATGTGTCTATGGGAGGCCGAAATCAAGGTAGGTGTGTATAGTCTTAACCTGAGACTTACATCGCTAATACTTACGATAATCGATAGACTTTGGTATTGGTGGTACAGGGCTTTAACCAGTTCTGCGTACTCCACTTCTGGGTTTATCAGAGGGTCGTAGTGTATTGGGTGTGATGTCAAGACGGAAGTATCACTTCAGTCATATTGGAGATGATGTCACCCAGGATACGGTACTAGTGCTCTTAAGTGTTGCGCAACCATCAGGATGTTATGACTAGGTCATGCATATCCGATTATAGAGACTAGTTACCAGACATCCGACATGTGCTTCGGACGGGGTAGACACTTATCCAGCCCCAGCCCTAGCACGTGACTATCCGATACTGGGCCGATATGCACAATACTACGGTATACTACGCTTGATACAGATCTATATATTCCTGTAAGAATATTTCTGGAGAATTGGGTACGCATGGCGCTTTGCTAGAAGCCAACCTTGTCTTGTAAGTCGGTATAAACGTAGTACGAGGTGCTTACGTGTTCGGATAATCCGACGACCGTATTTACACTGCAACATATCCGGAGATCTCATGGGTCGCTTCCTGAAGATTCACCGATGATGTATAACTCGCACTTTAATTAATCTGGGATTAATTGGAAGAGAGAGAAAATTAATCTGGGATTAATTGCGGAGATATTTTATCTGGGATAAAATATTAATTAAAGAGAGAGAACGATTAATTTGGAATTAATCGATAAAATAATATATTTGATATATTATTAGAAATTGGATTTCGACGCGGAATTAAAATTAGATTTTAATTCGGGCGAACGAATTAATTTAGAATTAATTCGTTAGCGACGTAAATAGTGATTTCGCTAGGCGTAATCATTTAATTACGACGCGACGGAAAATTTGTTAATTTAGAATTAGCGAACCCGAGCCCGAGAGTGATTGCGAGCGCATTCGCATTTCGAATTCGAGCGCGGTACGCAAGTCACATCAAGCGTCAAATCGCTGGTCGTATCAATTTTCGAATCACTTGTCACTTTGAGTGATGTGACATGACATGTTGTTACTTTGATAAAGTGAATAGTGATGAGAAATGATGAAAAGCATTAATAGCTTTTGCTTTTTGACTTTTGATATATATGAAAAATGATTTATATATTTGTTTTGTTTTTGGAAAATAAAATAAATATATATAAACTAAAATCATTTTCTCTCTCTCACTCACCACTCACGCACTTCTCCTTTTCCCTCTCTTTCATCTTCCTCTTCTCACGGCTTCAAGCCGATTTCTTCAAAAATCTTCTGGTTTTGACCGAAATTTTGAGAAGCATTGAAGAAGAGTAGTGCTAGCACACACATGGGTTATATTATGGTGATAGGGAAACGAATTTGTGGCTTGGATTTATTTTTTTGGAGCTTGAAGCTTGGAGCTTCAATGGAGGTCATCAATGGCCGAACATGGAGGAGACCACCACCACCAACGCCGAGCAGTCCACCTGTGCGCAGCTCACTGTCGAGCAGAGACAGGTGCAGTGCGTTTTTGGTCTTCGTAGCATCCAACCCATCAATGTGAGTATGAATTCCGCCTTACTCCTTTGTGTATTCAACTCGTTTTTATGCATGTTTGTGATCCTTGGGACTTGATTGAAACTCAACAATGGTATCTTGAGCTATTGGTTGCATAAAACGAATTTAGGGTTCTTGAGCAAAATTTGGGGCTTTTTGATTTAAGCATGATTTGACAAATTGCTTGTTTAAGAATGTTTGTATATGAATTAATTAGAGTTATATGTAATCAATTTGAAGAAAAATTATTGGATTGATTTTCCCCAATTTGCTTATTGTTGGCCAAAAATTTAATTTGGGTAAACTCAATTTGAGCATCAAATGATTAAATTGTTTAGTATAGTATGCTTGAATGAGGTTGAATTGATGTTGTGCATAATCAATTTCATGAAATATGGTTGGATCCATTTTTTCCCCAAATTTTGGGCATGACAAATTTGGGTAAACTTGATTTTGAGCATGTTTAATGAAATTGGATGATTTAGAATGCTTGAATGTTGTTTAATTGATGATTGATTAGATCAATTTGATGAAAAGTGTTTGGAACAATTTTTCCCCAATTTGTTGCTTGTGATGGCCGAATTTGGCAAGTGCCCTAATGTCTTGGTTTTTTTGATTTTTTGTTCATTGGATGACTTAGAAATCATTTGGGGATGTTGAATTTATGTTGATTGGGTTCAATTGGATTGAATTTGATTTGGGCATTTTTTCCCCTTAATGGCCGAGACTTTAGCATGTATAAATTGGGTTTGATTTTGATTTAATTATGTTGGACTGATTAATTGATGTTAAGCATGATTAATTGGACAAATTTCATGTTTTGGAAACTTTGATTTGGGTAATTAATAATGCTATACACTTTAGGTAATTTTAATTTGGAAATTTGGAAATTTTGAAGTTAAATTATTGGGCTTAAAATTGGATTTGGGCTTTTAAGTTGTGTTATTGGGTTTATTGGACTTTGTTGTACAAGTTGGTTTAGGCCAAAATTGGTTGTCCAATAGGCCCAAAACCGCTTCCAAAAGGCCCAAATGCGACTAATGAACCTTTAAAGTTTAATTGGGCCTATGGGCCAAAATTAAAAGGCTTATGGGGTAAATCCCAGATTGGACTTTGGTTGCGGGTTTGACCCGAGTTTACCAAAAGTCCACGCCTTGAAGAAATTAATTAAAAGCCCATTGGACTTTAATTAAATTAATATTGGATATTAATCGGGCCTTTGAGACCTGTAACGATTGAATTTGGAATTTAAGTCTTAAAGGTTTATTTTATAAAGTGTAATATTTAATTTGGAATTAAATAAAGAATTAGAATTAATGCGGGTTTGACCCGAGTTTACATTTAGAAATTATTGTAATAAATTTGATTATTAAATTGGACCTGCGTGTCCAGCCTTATCTCCTATTTCTTTGTATTCTCTTCTCACCTATTCCCTCTCAATGTAAATGAGGTTTCTTTAGAAGTGTAGTGTAACGGGTAGAAGAAATTTTGTGCTAGCGGGAGAGAGTAAGTGAGAGATTTGATCTAGGATCAATGTGTAAAATATCCTCCGCATATCATTATTATTTTTACATATGAGCTTTATTATGTGTTTAGAATGCATGTTTAAGGGTGTATGATGATGGGAACCTTAAAAAGATAATTAAAATTGGTAGCCAATTTGCACGCGAAAAACCCTCGTTAAATATCAAGCGTTTATTTTCCTTCCATTGAGTGATTTTACTCAAGATCCGAGATTGGCAGGGGTTGTTGGCCAAGTCAAGCCCTTGTCCGTCGAAGATGTGTTTTAATCACGAAGCTTTGTTCCATATCGTGTCGTGTCCAAGTTGTGGTTTGTTGGCCAAAGTCAGACGCACTTCTTGTCCATTGACATTGATTACGAAGCTTCCATGTCAATGGGTCCGCGCTGACTGGGATCACTAGGTTTGTTGTGCCAAATCCAAGGCCTAGTTGATTCAGAGGAAAAGGTGGGTAATACATTCGATGTATAGGCATATATAAGATATATGTTTGGGACTTGGATGTCCACCTACTGATCTAGGAGTTGGATGAGATCCAATTGATCTTCGAGATCTACTTAGTTAATTAACATACAATTTGTTGGCCAAAGTCAAGATTGTGTCATATTTAACGGGATCCTAGCCCACTAGGAAACACGGTTTCCCGAGTACTCGACAGAGGGTTAGAGGCTCGACGAAAATAGTGGGAGGCAAGAATTGAATTTGCAATACTCGTTCAATTGCTCGCCATACGCGCTCATTTAATTATTTCGTCATAGATTAAATGTTGGTTAGACTAATATTTAAATTGTTGTTTTAATAAACAGTTGGACTGTATTATACTTGATTATATATAATGGATTATATTAATCAATATATTTGAATTAATTAATTTCAGTTTACAGTTGATTTATAATTGGATTATAGTAATCAATGTAATTGAGGTTAATTAATTTGGATTATATTTGATTTATAGTTGGACTATTATAATCATTATAATATATATAGTACCACTAATCGTTGATTAAATAGTTAGACTATTGTAATCAAGATAAAATTGAAAAGGTGGATATTTAAAATATAATCTGGATTAAAATATTTTAAATGATTTAATTTTAAATGGGAATAAATAATAGGTTACTTTATTTGATAAAATAACTTATTATACCTTAAGCCCAAAATTAAGCAAAATAAGTAGAGCATAAAATCTTGGAAGATTATGTGATGATGACTTTAATGCTTAATTTAATATACTTGTCATAAATCTAATATTAGATTTAAGAAGTATTGAAATTGCAATTTATAATTCTTGGAGAATTAATTGACATTCTGGAGGAGGATAAAGTCAAAGTTTGCAATTGGGCATGTAGCACGAGGTGCACATCGTTTGATATTCCGAAACCCAAGGCTTGGCCAAAGGTTTGTGAAATATTGAAAAGATAATTGACATATCCCAAAGTGACTACCATTTGGATATGGCAGACCGAGGAATTAAAGAAAGGGCAAGGCTCTTACTTTGAAAAATTTTGTCTAGTATGTTCACAGCTAGTATGAAATTAGATTTTAATACTTATGTGGTACATAAAATATATGTATTGATGTTCAGAATCTGCTTTGAGCAGGATACTGACTTCAAGCTGAGATTGCTCTGCGAATCGGAAACGGGACGAAAGTCGCTGTTTCGACCGTAGATACCTAGTTTAGGAAATACCCTTCGGGTATGTACTTGAATTAGGAACTGTTATAATGTAACTAGTTTGACTAGAGACATATCTCTCTATCAGTGTTAATCCGTTTTGCGGATAAAACCTTTATATTATAGAACACTAAGTGTTTATTATATAAAGATGATACTGAGGTAAATACATTAGATGTAAATAACAGAATTTATATTTTGAATATAAATAAAATCTCAAACATATAAAATGACAAATAAATAGCTCAAATTGATTTGATCAATAGAGACTTATTTGTGCATTGTTGTCTAGGACACAATTTAACTAGACTCGTATATCCACACTTTTGAAGAGTGGGTACTAGGACTGATTTGACTATTCAAATAAAGTCTGCGAATCTAGTTTATTAGGTAAAGTACCTAAAATAATATTTACTTGGTAATAGTAAAAGGGCCACCGATCTGTCAGCCCTATTCATGGTGAAGTAAGTAGTGGCCCATATCTAGCTAGGCTAGATGTGAACATGAATATTTCGTGACCTTAACGGATGTGGCATCACGTTATGGTTATGTGTTTCTTTTGAAGAAAAAGCAGATCGTAAACTTTGAAGTTTCGACACGACGAAATAAAAAAACAGATCGGCTATAGTATTATTCCGCCACGGTAAGACCGTAATGGAAAATACTTAAGCAGTAAGTTTCGTACATACATGAAAGAGTATGGTATTCTTTCAGATGAGGACTCCTCTCGAAACACGTCAAAGTGATGGTGTGTCCGAACGGATTATTAAAATCGAATCATGTTAGACATGATAAGGCTAATCATGAGTCGTCTAAGCTACCATTTCCTTCAACGGATAAGTTTTAATAGTGCAATAACTTATTTAGAATAAGGTTCCATATAAATCTGTTTGACAGATGTCATATAGGATATGAACAGGGAAGAAACGAGGTTTCTCATTCCTGATAATTTGGGTATGCCAGGCATAACGTTTGGATGTACCAAACTAAGGACCCAAATTGGATAAGTGCCAATATAGGTTTCCTAAGGGAAACCATAAGTATAGTACTTATAAATATCACATGAGAACAATGTGATTGTTGCTCACCATGCGGTTTTCCTAAGAGGAATACCGATATGCAGTGGTCAGTGGGAGGATAGTGATACTCGATGAAAATCGGAGTAATACTGTTCAAGGCACGAAGTCCTTAATGGAACAAAAATAGTTCATCTATGATGAATCTATACCATTAATCTTCGAATACACAAGAACTGAGTAGATCGGATAGAGTCAGAAAATAACCTAGGGTATGGTTTCTGATCTAACCTCATAAAGATGTCAATCTTATGAAGGTATACCAACCGACTACGTTTTGAGGAAGTGATACAAGGTATCGACTCCCTATTATGGCAAAGTGCCATGAGTCCGGATGGATTCCATGTTAACACTATTTTGGATACTAGTTGTTGTACCACAAGGCATTGCGCCTATGGTACATTAAACGTCTTCAGGGAATACATACATGGAAGGCAACATACCAACGTACAAAGCCGGGCTTTTGACGAAAAGATATCGTTATCAACATTGGTTAATAACGGTTCAACCTTTTACCTGTTGCCATGGTAAATCCATTTTGAAGATGCTTGTTGATAACTGCATATTTCATCTATGAAATGTGTCAGTTGAGATCAAAATTGCTTTCTTGAAAAGGAAACCTTTTGGAGGATGCTTACAACATCCTGACGATTTTGTATTAC
>SKCR01013823.1:0-11506 GCA_019454045.1 Zanthoxylum bungeanum
GTCAAAAGCAAAAAGCAAAAGCTTTCAACTTTTCACCCATCACTCACTTCTACTTTTACATCAAGTCACTTCACTTAATAAAGTGACAACATATCAATCACATCACTCAAAGTGACAAGTGATTTGACAATTGACGCACTAGTGATTTGACGCTTGATGTGACTTGTGTGCCGCGTTCGAATTCGAAATGCGAATGCGCTCGTAATCAATCTCGGGCTCGGGTTCGCTAATTCCAAATTAACGAATTTTCCGTCGCGTCGTAATTAAATGATTACGCCTAGCGAAATCACTATTCACGTCGCTAACGAATTAATTCTAAATTAATTCGTTCGCCCGAATTAAAATCTAATTTTAATTCCGCGTCGAAATCCAATTTCTAATAATATATCAAATATATTATTTTATCGATTAATTCCAAATTAATCGTTTCTCTCTTTAATTAATATTTTATCCCAGATAAAATATCTCCGCAATTAATCCCAGATTAATTTTCTCTCTCTTCTAATTAATCCTAGATTAATTAAGTGCGAGTTATACATCATCGGTGAATCTTCAGGAAGCGACCCATGAGATCTCCGGATATGTTGGTAGTAAATACGGTCGTCGGATTATCCGAACACGTAAGTACCTCGTACTACATTTATACCGATTTACAAGACAAGGTTGGCTTCTAGCAAAGCGCCATGCCTACCCAATTCTCCAGAAATATTCTTACAAGAATATATATATAGATCTGTATCAAGCGTAGTATACCAGGGATCTGTACAAATAGTGACGCTATGGGTCATTTTGTCCACAAACATATCCAGGGATCTCTTGGGTAGCTTCGCAAAGATTCACCGATGACAGTTGATTTAAATTAGAATTAATCTTGGATTAATTAAGAGAGAGAATTAATCTGGGATAATTAAGATGGAGAAAATTTAATCTGGGATTAATTGAGGTATCATTTAATCTGGGATTAAATGCGTTCGGAAAAGAGAGAACGCGATTAATTTGGAATTAATCGGTAAGATAAATTTAATAGTTAAATTTTATTTTCCTATTTAATTTATTTGTCTGGGCTAAAGTTAATATATCTGATATATTAATATGAATTGGATTTCGTTACGAAATTAAAGTCAGACTTTAATACGAACGAACGAATTAATTTAGAATTAATTCGTAAACGACGTTCGTAATATATTTGCGAGGCATCGTTATTTAATTAAATTAGATTTAATATTTAGCGACGAAAGTTTGTTTAATCGGATTAAACGGAACCGAGCCGCGGTAAATGTTCGTAGAGACATTTTGAGTTTTGAATTCAAAATGGTGGGGCCCACTTCACACATGTCACACATGTGAAGTGGTGGTTGGAAAGTGGTTGGCATTTATGCCAAAACCACTTACTTTCCAACCACTTGGTTTAGGTGAAACTAAATACCCAACTACATGGTTTTGGGTAAAAGGGTAAAACCTTTAACAAAACCAAAAAGCCTTTTCTCTCTCTCTCTCTCTCACTACACACAATTGTAACACATTTTGAAAATAAAAAAACCCTAATACTCTCACCATGGGCGTGAACTAGGCTTCCCCCCTCTCTTTGATTTTGTTGCAAAATCAACAAAGCTAGCACTTGGAGAAATCAACTAAGGTGATAGGGAAACTTACTCAAGAGTTGGAATCATCAACAAAGGAAGGATCTTGGAGTTCTTTTTTCAAAATTTTAAAAGCTCAAATCCATTCAATGTAAGTAATTCCGCAACTTATAATGAATTTATGAACACCTTTTCTTACTTATTAGATCCTTGGCATGTTCTAGGAACACTAACAATGGTATCAAGAGCCAATTTTAAGCATGAAAATTTTAGGGTTCATGAGACTAAAATTTGGGGCTTTTGTGTTTTAAGCATGATTTCTTCAAATTGATGGTTTGAGCATGCTTAGATTATGTTAACTTAGAGTTGTGCATGATTAGATTTAAGATAAATTGATTGGATCAAAATCTAAAAAAATTATTAGCTTGGCCGAATTTCACTGTACAGTGGACTACACTATTTTTGATTTTTTTGTAACATGAAATAATGTGTTTAAATGCATGTTTAAATGTTGGTTGTTGGTTTGATTGGATTGGAATCAAAGTAAATAAAGTTTATGTTAAAATCAAAGAGCACGTTGAGCATGAAATGATGAATTTAGGATTCTATTTGTGTTGAGCATGAAATGATGTGTTTTGGCTTCAATTTGTGTTGAGCATGAATTTATGGATTAAGCATGATTAATTAAGTTAATTGGTATTTTGGAAATATTTAGTTTAATTAATTAATCATGGCTAATACACTTTAATTAAAGTAATTGTGATATTTGGAATATTATAATTATTTCAACTATTCTATTTCATACTTCTTATCTATGTTTCATTGGACTCATCGATTTTACTGTCTAGCCATCTCACTATTCGTCTAATCTATCAATTGCTCTTCTTTACTGGTTCTTCTCTTTATTGGGCTCTAAGTTGAGGGGTGATTATATGCTCACAGGCTTGGTTAAAGTCTTCACTTGTCCTGCTATCTTCAAGCTATATTGCCAATGTCACTATACATACTAAATCCTCTTGACACTTCAGTTTCCTTTTTACTGTTTTCATATCCTATATCTTGGCTCTACGTCATACTATTGAGGCTAGTAGTGGTTCATTCTTCTGACTACTTCCTAGATTTCTTCTCTCAGCTCTTGCTATAATTTGCAGCAATGGCACTTTGTTCTACTGGTACTTTTGTCACTTCTAAATATCTCTAATCTCACGAGTCTATTATGTTTATACTTCCACGGTTTTCTACTCGCTTTGGATAATCTGAAGGTTCCACTAAATTTGATCTATTCTGTGGACTTCTATTATTACTACAAACCTTGTGCTGACTTGTCTAGATCTTTGGGCTATACTGGGTTCTCTTGTTTACATCTTCGAAAACATCATTAACCATTTCTGGGTGATCTACCTCCCAAGGTCTTCCATTTCTTAATATGGACTCTCGTTGGGCTTCTTTCGGTTGCCTTTATCTTAAGCTGGGAAATGATGGGACAAACCTTTACATCTCGATAGTTATCATTGTCCTTATTCTTGTTCTGTGTCATGGTAGAGTCTATTTCTTAGTTAAGGTAGTTATGATGAAGGCTCTGTCAGAGCAGCATTCTTAACTGGTATCACTAAGGGGTAAGGATCTAGGTAGGTCGGGGCCTTACCTATCGGATTCCTTGGTTAGGGCAACTAATCATTTTCCTGACGTCATTTATCTTATTTTCCTGCGGGCCTGGGTTTGGGGAATCTAGAATCTCTGCATCCTTATGGCATCTCACATCTATTAGAAGCCTCCATGACTAATCTTGATTTCTTGCTTCATCTGTCTTATGGTTGTTCTTAGTTATTTGGGGAAACTTGCTATCTGTACGAGGTGCACAAGAGCTATTGGATCTGCTTGGAAGAATTTTATGAGTTGGAAAGGAATCTTGTTTGGAGGAAAGAAACTTGACTTAGGTTTACTCGGCATTTTACTCTTGTTCAGGCTTACTATATCCTCATTTACTACAAGTTCTGGTGTTATATTTTAATATCTAACTTTGTGTCTCTGATTCTTACTACTATATGGTTACTTTAATCATTTGCACGTCCTCTTTTACTTTTCTTATAAATCTCTCATCCCATTCCCTTAGGTGAATATTCTCAAAACTTTACTATCTAGTCTCATAGTTTGTCTGTACTTCTGGTAATAAGCAAGGATAACTGCATGGACATTCTCAACTTGGATCTAGAGTATAGTTGTTCTCGTAAGGAATACTATTAGGATAATATGGGAAAGCTTACTAACCTGTCTATAGATCTTGAGGACGTACTCGAGGATCGGATATTGGAGAGGTAATGTCTCGCATACGAGTATCCCAGATATACTGCGTACACTAGACCCCAACACTCTGCCCACTGCAGTCACTAACTCCCTAGACCATTATCTGATACCATCTTTGTAACATCCCCAATACGACATAGCCTCCCCCCAAGCCGTGAACAAAAAATCAACAAATAAACCTGCCCCCACTAGTCGACACACATAAAACAGCCAGCCCTCTACTATAAATTAAACTCACACACTGCCATTCCTTCATTCAACACACACCGACATAGCCTCCCCCCACTGACCGACACAAACCCTTAAGCCAAATTGAATAACAACAAACACTCTCACACACGCAGGCCACGTAAAGAGCAGCTCTAATCCACGTGAAACCAGCCCCAAAACTGAGAAGGCATGAACCCTTCAGTCCTCGAAAAAATCACACAAAACCAGACCCTAATGACCTAAAACAGTAGCCCCAAATACCCTAAAACAGCAGCCCCAAATACCCTAAAATAGTCCCCATAATCAAACAAAACAGTGAACAAAACTACCCCCAAAACAGTCCTTTAGAACAACCCAAACCGAGACCAGAACAGTAGCCAAAACCGAGATAAAAAAACAGTCCCAAAAAACAGAGACCAAAAATAGCAGCTAGAATAGAGAAAACAGCAGCCCATAAACCATAAAAACAGTGAAGAAAACGTTGAATCAGTGGACCGGAAAAATGGCAAAGTGTTAATCCTTCCGACGACGTCCTAACGCACTCCCGAGACCTGAGGGCCATTTCTATAATATTTTTGTTATTTATTTTTTATGTTCATTTACTGTCTGTGTTCTTTATTCTGCTATTTACTTTTCTTTTGTTGTTCCTTTATTTATTCATTCATCGTTATTTAGTGCGCATGGGCAACTTACGTCGGATTGAAGGTCACCATATTTGCGGGAAATGCCTGAAGGCAGCCTTTACCACGATATTTTGCCGCCCCGGACGAGGTTTGCTTGGTTGGATGTGAAATACGTCTAACCGAGCATACAAGATCCCATATAGATGTCAGCCAAGTATATTGGTCGCATCTCTTTTCTTTTATTTCGTTATTCATTTATTGTTGTTCATTTACTTATTCATTCATCATTATTTAGTGCGCATGGGCTACTTACGTCGGATTGAAGGTCACCTTATTTGCGGGAAATGTCTGAAGGCAGCCTTTACCATGATATTTTGCCGCGCCGGACGAGGTATGCCTGGTTGGATGTGAAATACATCCAACCGGGCATACAAGATCCATATAGATGTCGACCAAGTCTCATGGTCGCATCTCTTTTCTCTTATTTCGTTATTCATTTCTTGTTGATCCTTAATTTATTCATTCATCGTCATTTGTTAGTGCGCATGGGCTACCTACGTCGGATTGAAGGTCACCCTATTTGCAGGAAATGCCTGAAGGCAGCCTTTACCATGATATTTTGCCGCGCCGAACGAGGTATGCTGGGTTGGATATGAAATACATCCAACTGGGCATACGAGATCCCATATAGATGTCGGCCTAGTCTCTTGGTCGTATCTCTGTTCTTTTATTCTGTTATTCACTTTTTTTTTTGTTTATTATTTATTTATTTATCCTATTTGTCATCGCGTAGATACAACTCCACGTACTTGGGTTGGTAGTGCGGTCTGTACTTGGGATACAACTCCACGTACCACTTGAGAAACATCCCTACATGTGTTTAAGTCATTATAGATGTCATTTTTATAATCCCATTCGAATGCGTTCCCGAACGTATGCATTCTGCCTCACCCCATTCGAACGCGTTCTTGAACGCTACTCGAACGTACACACACTGGACATAATCTTTTATCATATTTTATGCATGTTTGTCTCTTTAGTTATTTCTCTTACATTATGCACTTAATTATCTGCTATTATTATTAACGTTTCGATTGTCATTATAATTTACATTGCCGCACTTCTCTAATTAACATACTTTTAGAATTATGCATTTCCTTTCATTTTCATTTATGTTTATACGTGTGCAAACTTATATGTTATTTGAATTATCTCGCATGTGCTGCATAAGACTTGGTTATATTATTGCACAAACATGTTCATTACAACTAGCATAGTAAGTGACCATTCCAAACCCAACAGTTTGAGGTCTTCCCTTGCGAGGGGTGAGTGTGGCCTTAAATCATTTCCCAGTTCACACTCGGTGGTGACTCCTTTATTCTCCGGTTTAGTCCTCCCGCGGGCTACTCCGTACTCCCGACGGGCCGCGAACCCGGACAGCGTCGCCCATCTCTATTCCATGTCTACACTCTGTTCAAATGCGTCAAGACACGTGGACCAATCAGATGGGTTCTGCTCAAATGCGCTGGATGCTAACGTGCACCGAATCTGCTAACGTGTGCCTGCCACATGTCAACATCACAGCAAAATCATGCTAACGTATGCTAGACATATGTCACCATCACATGCTGCCAACAATCGCCATCGCCACGTGTCACCTACATGTCTTCCATGTGTCAGCCACGTGGCATCCACATCAGTCATATGCCAAGTCAGCTTGCCATCTGTCAGCCACATCATCATCAACCAATCATCTTATGCCACGTGTCACAAACACACGATGCCGACAATCATCATCGTCACATCATCATAATTATTGAGTTGCCAACGCCCTCTGCCACGTGTCACCTTATCATGAATCCAAGTTCCACGTGTCGTCACCTCCGCAAGCTACGCCGTAAATCACGACTCGTCGCGACGCGTGAAGCTTGTCGATGCCTATAAATTCAGCTTGAAATTTCAGTTTCAGATGCACCTTCCTCTCTGTAATTCCTTGAGAATACTAAGGAGTTTTATCTAGTTTGTTTAATTTCAGTTCTGTAATTAATTTTATTTACTTTTTGTAATAGTAATTTACTTTCTTTACTCTTACAATTTTTACTATTCAGCAATGAGGAGGTAATTTCCTCTTGTAAGGGTGAAAGGTAAAGCTTTTATTATTACTATTTAGATTAATTTCCCTTAATTATAATATAATAACTATTTAAAACTTGACTTAATGAGGATATCGCTATATTGGTAGGTTGGTAATTGATATTAAATTGGTTTTAACCTGACTAATCAAGGATACCGCTTGGTTGGCCGTTGGTAATTAATTATTAGTTTGACTTAATCATGTTACCGACTATATGGCTGGTTGAAAATATCACACAAGTTAATATATTATATTAAGCGAGATATCTAAAACAGTAGTAATAAAAGTGGATCCTTAACCTTAGCATTTTCATTTATTGTACTTTTTCTTTTTTAATTTCTAGCATTTACTTTTCAGTATTTTATTGTCCTGTCTTTTATTTTTAAGTTTTTACTAGTTGTAAATATGTGTCGTAGCTAAGCCCGTTATCTGGGGTCGTGATGAATTCCAATATCACCGGTTTATAAGGGTTATTTTATAGTTTGGGTAATATAAAAGTTTACTTATTAAGTCTTAAGCTTAATCCATCTTGTTAACTGGCCACTAATAAGATTGATCTGGTAAACTTAAAATAAACTCGACAAAAAGTTACTGATGTGGTTATCTATCCTCAAGAAGATCGTGGGCAATTAAGTAACTTTTTGGAAGTTTGCGGCACTTTCAATTACAAACGAGCAGCTGAAGAAGCAATGTAACTGTGTGTTTTTCCATATTCCTTAAAAGACAGAGCTAAGACTTGGTTACATTCACTACCAGCAGGTTCCATTACAAATTGGAACAATCTAGCCACCAAATTCCTTGAAAAATATTTTCCACCAGCCAGAACAGTAAAACTGAGGAATGACATCACATCATTTGTACAATATGACTCGGAAACTTTGTACGAAGCTTGGGAAAGGTACAAAATTTGCTCCGGAAATGTCCTCACCATGAGATTCCAAAATGGCTTCAAGTCTAAACTTTATATAATGGACTTTCTGGACTGATGAGAACCAAAATTGATGCTGCTGCTGGAGGAGCTTTGATGGCAAAAAGAGAAGATCAAGCCTGGGACTTAATCGAAGAAATGGCTAACAATAATTCTTTATGGCCAACAGAAATGAGCATGATTCAATGAATTGTAACCCAGGGTGGACGAATCATCCCAATTTTTCATGGAGCAACAATTCAGGGAAGAAGAACAATCCACCACCTGGATTCCAAAAGCAGAACAAATACCAGGAATATGAAAAAGAACTACGAATAGCGAAAGTGTTGACTCAGCTAAAAAAATATGATGCTATGTTTCAAAGTCAATCTGCTTCTATTAAAGCACTGGAGAATCAAATTGGACAACTGGCCAATGCTTAGAGTTACAGACCGCCAAGAAATCTTCCCAGCAACACAGAACCAAATTCAAGGAACCAAAGGAAGAAGCAATGTCAAGCCATTACTTTGAAAAGTGGTACTGAGATCAACAAAGATGTTGGAATCAAGGCATCCATTAAAGAAATCCAAAAGAACCAGAGCAACAGATGGAGGAAAAAGAAGAAAAGGAAAAAGATCAAATCACTCCACCTCCACCTTTTCCACAACGTCTTCAGAAAAATAAACTGGATAAGCAGTTTGCTCATTTCCCGGAGGTGTTCAAAAAGCTGCATATCAACATCCCATTTGTAGAACCGTTGGAAGAAATGCCCAACTATGTCAAATTCATGAAAGACATTCTTTCACGAAAACGGAGATTGGCATATTCGAGATAATAACATTGATGGAAGAATGCAGCACCATCATTCAGAGGAAACTTCCCCTGAAGTTGAAAGATCCTGGCAGTTTTACTATCCCATGCACTAATGGAGAACAGTACATCGGTAAGGCTTTATATGATTTAGGTGTAAGTGTTAATTTGATGCCTTGTCTATTAACAGGAAACTGCAAATTGGAGAAGCAATGCCTGCCTCAGTCTCTCTGCAACTTGCTGATCGAACGTTCGTATTTCCGAGAGGTGTAGTTGAAGATGTGCTGGTTAAAGTTGACAAACTTATTCTCCCAGCAGATTTCATTATCCTTAACATGGAGGAAGACAAAGATGTACCTATCATCCTTGGAAGACCATTCTTGGCTACAGGTCGAACTATTATTGATGTACAAAAGGAGAACTAATAATGAAAGTTCAAGACCAAGAAGTTACATTTAATCTTTTCAAAGCCTCGAAATTCCAAGTGATGAAAAATATGAAGAATGTTTCAGAGTTGATGTTGTTGATAGTATCATCCAGGATACTGAGCCACCTCCCACATAAAACTTGAAGCTTGCATCACCAACATGACTGACATCGAGCTAGATGCTGAAATCCTGGAATGTATCAACTATCTTGACAAACTATTTCGGTTCAAATCGACACCACCAGTTGAATGTCTGAAACTCCCGAAGAAGGAGCAAATCAAGCCCTCAATTGAAGAACCACCACAGTTGGAGTTGAAGCTACTTCCGAGCCATCTCAGGTATGCTTTCTTAGGAAACTCTTTTGAATTACCTGTTATTATTTCTTCTTCGCTAACATTGGAGCAAGAAGAAAAGTTGATGAGAGTGTTACGAGAACACAAGAAAGCCATTGGCTCGACTATAGCAGACATTCGAGGCATTAGTCCATCATTTTGCATGCACAATATTCTGATGAACGACGAGTACAAACCCACAGTGGAGCATCAACGAAGACTAAATCCAATCATGAATGAGGTTGTAAAGAAAGAGATTATCAAATGGTTGGATATTGGCATCATTTACCCCCATCTCAGACAGCACTTGGGTGATTCCTATGCAGTGTGTACCGAAGAAATGAGGAATAACTATAGTCACAAATGAAAAGAACGAGCTAATTCCAACAAGAACTGTGACTGGATGGAGAGTTTGTATGGACCATAAGCTGAACAAAGCAACAAGGAAATACCATTTTCCACTACCATTCATTGATCAGATGCTGGACAGACTGGCATGATATGAGTTCTATTATTTTCTAGATGATACTCGAGGTACAATCAGATTGCCATCGCTCCAGAAGATCAGGAGAAGACCACTTTTACATGTCCGTATGATACTTTTGTATTCCACAGGATGCCATTTGGACTATATAATGCTCTTGCCACATTCCAACGTTGCATGATGGCCATTTTCTAAGATATGCTGGAACAGACTATGGAGGTTTTCATGGATGACTTCTCTATGTTTGTAGACTCTTTTGACCACTGTTTGCAAAATCTGGAACATGTATTACAAAGATGTGAAGATACCAACCTGGTACTCAACTAGGAGAAATGCCACTTCATGGTGCATGAATGCATTATTCTAGGACATCGGATCTCATAAAAGGGGATCGAGGTAGACAAAACAAAGATTGAAACAATTGAAAAATTACCTCCGCCAACATCAGTCAAATGGATTTAGAGCTTTCTCAGACATGCAGGCTTTTACAGGAGATTTATCAAAGACTTCTCAAAGATTGCTAAACCTCTGTGCAATCTTCTGGAAAAAGATGTGCCTTTCAACTTCACCAAAGAATGTCACGAAGCTTTTGAGATCCTAAAACAGAAGCTAGTTTCTGCTCCTATCATTGTAGCACCAGACTGGACCCTTCAATTTCAGGTGATGTGCGATGTTAATGATTTTATTGTAGGTGCAGTTTTGGGACAACGCAAAGAAAAAGTTTTCCACACAATTTTTTACTCCAGCAGAACTCTGAAAGAAGCTCAACTAAACTATATAACCACTGAAAAAGAGTTGCTCGCAGTTGTGTTTGCTTTTGATAAATTTTGATCCTATCTACTGCGTCCCAAAGTGGTGGTCTACACATATCATTCAGCAATCAAATACCTGATCGCTAAGAAAGATGCCAAACCCAAATTTATCCGTTGGATATTCTTCTGCAAGAAATTGACATGCAGATTCGAGACAGGAAAGGGACAGAAAATCAAGTGGTAGATCATTTATCGATTCTCGAGAATAGAGAAACAACTGGCAAAGAATAGACAATCAAAGAAACTTTTCCATATGAACAGTTGTTTACCATGAAGCAACATGATGTCCCTTGGTATGCGGACTATGTCAACTACATTGTATCCGGAAAATGGCCGTTGGAATGGACAACTCTGCAAAGGAAGAAATTCTTCAAAAAGTTAAGCATTATGTCTGAGATGAGCCGTACCTGTTTAAACGATGTGCCGATCAATTATTGAGACGTTGTGTTCCATAGGAAGAGGTCAACAGTGTTCTGCAACATTGTCATTCATCACCATATGGCGGACACTTCAGCGGAAACAAAACTGTAGCCAAAGTTCTACAATCAGGTTTTTTCAAGCATACTCTTTTTAAAATTTTTACTTGTTTTCTCTTCAGTATGACAGATGCCGGAGAACGGGAAATATTTTGAGGAGAAATTGTTGGACAAAATGACCCATAGCGTCACTATTTGCACAGATCATTGTGTTGTTGTAGCAAATTAACTATGTAACAAGGAAATGCACTCTCGTCATTTGTGATTAGATCACCTTAGATATATAAATGAAGAGAGGTCCCTATGATTAGTTCCTGGATTGAGATGATATGAGACAGTATCAGTCCACGAAGGATTAATCATTAAATATCCCTAGCCGTAGTATTATCGAGACTGGACATCGATA
>SKCR01013824.1:0-11238 GCA_019454045.1 Zanthoxylum bungeanum
GTTTACCGATTGTCGTAAGTATTAGCGATGCAAGTCTCAGGTTAAGACTATACACACCTACCTTGATTTCGGCCTCCCATAGACACCTAGTCATAATACCAATGGGATTCCGAAGGGTCTATCCAGAGCGAAGCTGTTTCCCGTACCATCGTTGAAACACGACCTCCTATCGCAGTTGCACAAGTATCCAATACTTATATATATGAGAACTATGCCGTTGTGCCCTCACAACGCGCACAAGTGCAATACTAGCCTATTCCGCATTATCGATGTCCAGTCTCGATAATACTACGGCTAGGGATATTTAATGATTAATCCTTCGTGGACTGATACTATCTCATATCATCTCAATCCAGGAACTAATCATAGGGACCTCTCTTCATTTATATATCTATGGTGATCTAATCACAAACGATGAGAGTGCAATTTCCTTATTACATAGTTAATTTGCTACAACAACACAATGATCTGTGCAAATAGTGACGCTATGGGTCATATTATCCAACACATGGAACAGTTCCATTGCGACCTTGTGAACAACTACTTGTTCTTGGTTCTCAAACGATTGTCTTCGTGTCATCATAGTATAGGCATCTGACATGCCATAATACTGTTTCTTGAGTCCTAGTGAAAGTGAACTTAAGATGTATGATTTAACCCTTAAACATCATCCTTCCAAGCATAGAAGACTTCGCGTTCCTCCGGTGAAGCGTCCTCTACCACAGCAAGGGGCAGTTGACCCTCAAGAACATATCTCAACCTCTTGGAATCGAGGACAATCCTCAAATCCAGATCCTAATCAGTGAAGTTCTCATCGCCTTTAAGCTTATTCGCATAAAGCATACGCGCAAACTGATTAGTGGATGGTGCTGCCATCGCAAATCTATCATATAGATCACGAAAAACGGTTAGCAGAAAATAAGCAGTTTCATATAATATCAAAAGCATAAACTAGATCATGGATTTTTAATCTAAAAATGCCCCTCCCACTAAATCATACAATACTGTAATCCCCAAACAGAATACAAAGATTTAATAATTAAATTATATACAATAGTGAAAAGTGGATCCCGTGAATATATTTTAGCTCACAGCAGAGGCACGGTCTCGCCTACGTATATTCATCAGGTAGACAACTCATTTGTCAATCACTCACTAGTGACTCCTGGGTTTCCGGTCCTGGTCGTTTCTCGTTGTCGCTGCTAGGCAGGCCCACAAGGAGACGTACCAAGGTTAAACTCGTCAATGATAACTCAAGTTACTTGCGTAACCCTGACAGCTAGGGCACGTTCAGGATTCCGCTTTCGCTTGAATTTATCTAGTATCTGATATACATTCGGTATAAATAAATCTCTATCGGCTACACCCTCACAGCAGAGGCACGGTCTCAGATGTGGTCACAGAGAAATATTTATAAACCGTATTAACAAGACAGACCATAACATGCATCAAATACATAATTACATTTAAACCTTATTAATTATGGATTTTACGCTAAGTTTCATACACCCTAAATCTAAACAAATTAGAATATAACATGCATGTATAAAGTCAAGAAAACATGATTAAACATTGAATTAAAGGGCTAATCATATTAGGGGGCCTAGAATTAGACTCGCTCTGATACCATTTTTTAGGGATTTTATTGCGGATATCCGGTAACGCAGCGGAAACAGTGGAAAAACAAATTTTCCGATTTCAAAAATTTTTCTCGGATTAATTAAATAAAATTATTTATTTAATTGTCCAATATTCAAATTATGAAATATTACACAAGAAATCAAATTTTTGTGTAATTACCAATTACCCCAAAACTTTGCATTTTGTTCATTTTAGTCCGAAATTGTTCAAATCAATTTTGGATGATTCTAAATCATTTATAAGATGAATTTAACATGCCCTAAATGTCAAAACACAAAGAGCAACAAAAACCCAATTTTTCCTTCAAGACCGTGAGCCTCATAGAAGCACATTAGTGTGCATTTTGCACTTCCAAAGTTCAAAACACATCCAAATGAAATCCAATCAACATGAGATTTTATATGCATCCATCAAAAACACAAAGAATAAAGAATAGAATAACTTAAGAACATCACCAAGTGAAGCCCACAACAAGAGGTGTTGGAGTTTCTACGTCCCGAGGATCGAATACAAAGCAAGAAAACATATGTGAATACATACGAGGAAGTTGCGTGATACTTACATCGATCGGTTGAGCGACGCAGCAACGAAAAAAATTAAATTCTTCTCACTGGTGGTCACGACATTCCACTGTCACAGCTAACTGGTTTCGGCCATTGTTGGTCATTCGTCAAGCTTCAAGCTTCGTCAAACGATTTCAAGCTCATGGGTGGACTTCCCTATCACCTTCGCATGTCTCTCGGAGTGCTAGCTCTCTTGATTTTTGCCACAAAATCAAACACTTTGCTTCCCATTTTCTCATTAGCTCATGGTAAAAACAGAACCAGTGAAGAAGAAAAAGAGGCCAAATGGCCGAGATAGAGAGATGAAATTTTGGAGAGAGAGAGATTTTTGTGTATTAGATTATTTGATTTCCAAAATCAAATAATAAACATATACCAAAAAATTGTGTAAAAGCTTTCCAAAAGTCAACACACATAAATTTTGGCTCCAAAATAGCATTAAATGCTTGCCATCAACTTCCATAAACTCACATCAATCAATCAATCAATTGTCATATCACTCAAAGTGACATGTGATTTGACGCTTGATGTGACTAATGATTTGACGCTTGATTTGACTTGCGTGCCGCACTCGAATTCGAAATGCGAATGCGCTCGCAAACAATCCTGGGCTCGGGTTTGCTAATTCCAAATTAATGAATTTTCCATTGCGACGTAATTAAATGATTACTCCTAGTGAAATCACTATTCACGTCGCTAACGAATTAATTCTAAATTAACTCGTTCGCCCGAATTAAAATCTAATTTTAATTCCGCGTCGAAATCCAATTTCATATAATATATCAAATATATTATTTTATCGATTAATTCTAAATTAATCGTTCCTCTCTCTTTAAATGATATTTTATCCCAGATAAAATATCTCCGCAATTAATCCCAGATTAATTTTCTCTCTCTTCTAATTAATCCCAGATTAATGAAAGTGCGAGTCATACGTCATCGGTGAATCTTCGGAAATCGACCCATGAGATCCCCGGATATGTTGGCAGTAAATTCGGTCGTCGGACTATCCAAACACGTACGTACCAAGTACGACGTTTTACCGATTTACAAGACAAGGTTGGCTTCTAGCAAAGCGCCATGCCTACCCAATTCTCTAGAAATATCCTTAGAGGAATATAAGGATCTATATCAGGCGTAGTATACGTAGTATTGCGTATGTCGATCCAGTATCAGATGATCACGTGCTAGGCATAGGGCTGGAATTGTGTCTGCCCCGTACGAAGCACATGTCAGATGTCTGTTGACTAGTCTCTATAATTGGATAAACCTGACCTTGTCATTTTATCCCGATGACTGTAGTACATAAGAGAACCAGTACCGTATCCTACATGACCATCATCTCCATATGACTGGAGTGATACTTCCGTCTTGACATCACACCCAACACACTACGATTCTCGATATACCCAGAAGAGGCATACACAGAAACCGGTTAAAGCCCTGGACGACCAAAACCAAAGTATATTGATTGTCGCAAGTATTAGCGGTGCAAGTCTCAGGTTAAGACCAAATACACCTACCCTGATTTCGGACTTCCATAGATGAATAGTCATACTACCAATGGAATTCCGAGGGGGTCTATCCAGAGCGAAGCTGTTTCCCGTACCATCGGTAAAACACAACCTCCTATTACAATTGCATGAGTATCATATACCCAAATATATGAGAACTATGTCGTTGTGCCCTCACAAACGCGCACAAGTGTAATACTAGTCTTTTACGTATTTATCGATGTCCAATCTCGATAATACTCTGACTAGGGATATTTAATGATTTATCCTTTGTGGACTGATACTGTCTCATATCATTCTGAATCCAGGAACAAATCATTAGGACCTTTTATCATTTATATATCTTGGTGATCTAATCACAAATGATAAGAGAGCAATCTCCTTTGTCACATAGTTAATTTGTACAACAACACCATGATCTGTACAAATAGTGACGCTATGGGTCATAATTGTCCAAAAATCTCCCACTTGGCCTATAGCCAGTCACTCGAGTTTCTAACACTCGAACTATGTACGGTTGGCTCAAACTGCTGAGAAAAGACTTTCGTCAGTGGATTTGCATGATTATCATCTGATGCGATTTATACGATCATTACATCGCCACGATGTATGATCCGAACGAATCAGATGAATTTCGAAGTATATATTCGGATCGTTGATGAGACCATTAATTCTTTAGCCTACGCTGTAGCCTAGCTCAGCTGCTAACAGAACTATTCCTAATCTAATTAGGATTTATTGTCAACCCAGAAGGCTTCTATTGCTGCCTCAGCTGCAGCAATAACCCGCATTTGTTGTTTATTCGGTAACAGTATCTTGTTTGGAAGATTTCCAGCTCACTGTTCCGTTATTCAAACTGTATAGTACCGTTTGCGACTTATAGTAGTCTTATCGGTTGGGGAACTTGCTACAGTGATCCCAGTCACTTCAAGTTCTCCTTCTCCATTGATTAAGACATCATCCTTAGTTCTCTAAGATACTAAGTGTGTTCTTAACTTCAATCCAGTGACTATCACTTGGATTGCCCTGATTGTGAATCCATATGCATAAAGCATATGAGACACCAGGTCACGTACATTTTAAAATATACGATTTCTCAGAGAGTTTTCGAAAGCCAAGCTTTCGCCGATTGTTTTTATTATGGGAATATCATTTCCAAGAAATGACATATTATCATTATTTTATAGGACATTGATTGTCAATGCGCTCCCACTAACCTTCTTATATACACAAGAATCATTTCGTTTTGAATTAAATCATATACCATTATGATTACAACAAAATGATAATTCGAAGAACCTAATGCTTGCTTCAATCCAAACATGGATCGAATAACCTACAAACCTTGTTTACTAGTTAAGGTACGACAAAACCGACATGACGTTATAAACATCCTCCAAAATGTTTCCTTTTAAGGAAAGCGATTTTCCCGTTCAGCTGACATGTTTCATAAATGAAACATGCAGCATTAGCAAGCATTATCCCAATGGATTTACCGTGGCAATAGTTAAAAGGTTGAATCGTAATCAACACAATGTTGATAACGATATATTTCCGCTAAAAGCCTAGCTTTATACGTTGGTGTAGGCACTGTATTTTTGCATGTAAGTCCCGATGATGAGTCTCGTATGGAGACACTACCTCTTTAGTTGCGAAAGCCGCGGGAAACAGACGTTGGAAGGGAAAAGGTCAAGAATTGACACTTGGATGGATTTAACTCGTTGGATTAGCTTCGGACTCGCTTGTTGGATCTCCGTTTCAAAGCAAAACCTTAGCCCAAATCCCCGTTTTAAAACACATACCAAACCCAATCAAAATAATTAAAACATTTAAAATACATGTCACAAATTAAATTAAAATCAATTAAATTAAACTTAAATTAAATTAAAATTAAATCACCTTCCTAAATTAATTTTAATCATTTTCCTAAACTAAATAAATCACATTCCAAATTAATAAAACACAAATTAAATTAATTAAATTAAATTCCTAATTTAATTAAATCACATACCAATTTAAATAAATCATATCCTTAACTAAAAAGAATAAATCAAATCACTTCCCTTAATTAAAGATTTCCCTTATCACATTTTAATTAAAAATATCTCCCAATTAATACCACAAATCCATTCTTTCTCCAACAAGGAAAACCCCCTCACTTGACCTATAAAAAGAACCATTAACCCACACATTCAATCCTGGCTGAATCTCACAACAAACAAACCAAAAAATCCCTAGCAACTCATGCCCAAAAGACCTCCCATTGCCGTGAAGAAGCATCCACCAAAAAACCCTTCACCCATTGCCGTAAAATACCACCAAACAATTCCACCATATTGCCACAAATCACCAACCAGAAACTGCTTCGAATACACGTCAAAATTGCCCCTAAACCCACACACAAACTGACCTTCAACAATCCTTCAAGCAACCAACATCACTCACAAACACCTCAAACCATAGCCACGTAACAAGCCCTTCAAGTAGCCAACTCAGCCATGTAACAGCCCTTGCCCACTACACACACGCCTAGCCAAGCCACTCACGTCATCAGCCCTCATAACACTGTAGGAGTTTCAATCAAGTCCCAAGTGTTGGATAATATGACCCATAGCGTCACTATTTGCACAGATCATTGTGTTGTTGTAGCAAATTAACTATGTAATAAGGAAATTGCACTCTCATCATTTGTGATTAGATCACCATAGATATATAAATGAAGAGAGGTCCCTATGATTAGTTCCTGGATTGAGATGATATGAGACAGTATCAGTCCACGAAGGATTAATCATTAAATATCCCTAGCCGTAGTATTATCGAGACTGGACATCGATAATGCGGAATAGGCTAGTATTGCACTTGTGCGCGTTATGAGGGCACAACGGCATAGTTCTTATATATATAAGTATTGGATACTTGTGCAAGTGCGATAGGAGGTCGTGTTTCACCGATGGTACGGGAAACAGCTTCGCTCTGGATAGACCCTTCGGAATCCCAGTGGGAGGATAGTGATACTCGATGAAAATCGAAGTAATACTGTTCTAGGCACAAGGTCCGTAATGGAACACAAACAGTTCATCAATGATGAAACTATACCATTAATCTTCAAATACACAAGAAACTAGTAGATCGGATAGAGTCAGAAAACAACCTAGGGTATGGGTTTCTGATCTCGCCCCATAAAGATGTCAATCTTATGGTGGTGTACCATCCGACTACGTTTATGAGGAAGTGATACGAGGTATCGACTCCCTATTATGGCAAAGTGCCATGAGTCCGGAATGGATTCCATGTTTAACAACTATTTTGGATACTAGTTGTTGTACCACAAGGCATTGTGCCTATTGATACTATAAGTCCTCAAGGAAGACGTACATGGATGGCAATATACCAACGTATAAAGCTAGGCTTTTAACGGAAAGGTATCGTTATCAACATTGTGTTAATAACGATTCAACCTTTTACCTGTTGCCATGGTAAATCCATTTTGAAGATGCTTGTTGATAACTGTATATTTCATTTATGAAATATGTCAGTTACAGATCAAAATCGCTTTCCTGAAAAGGAAACCTTTTGGAGAATGTTCATAACATTCTAACGATTTTGTATAACCGACAAACAAGGTTTGCGGGTTATTCGATCCATGTTTGGATTGATGCAAGCATAAGGTTCTTGGAACTGTTATTTTGAAATAATCATAATGGTTTATGATTTGATTCAAAACTAAATAATTCTTGTGTATATAAGGAGGTTAGTGGGAGAGCGCACTGACAGTGAAATTCCCATAAAGCAATTGGTGAAAGCTTGGCTTTCATAGATATTCTTCATAAGAAATTCTCCGTAGAATTCTGGGGAGTAACAACCTTTATTCAAGGAATAAAGATCTACTGGGCTAGATTTAGAGTTGGTAACACTCTCTGAGAAATTGTACATTTAAAATGTACTTGTATTGGTGTCTCATACGCTTTGAGCATATGGAGTCACAATCGGGTCAATCCAAGGGATAGTCACTGGATTGAAGATTAAGAACATCTGTTAGTATCTGAGAGAACTAAAGATGTTGTCTTAAACTATGGAGATGGAGAACTTGAAGTGACTGGGATCACTACTGCAAGTTTCCAAACAATTAAAATACTACGGTACTATAAAGTTTGAATAACATGGACAGTGAGCTGGAAATCTTCCTAGCAAGATAACTGTTGCCGAATAAACAACAAATGCGGATTATTGCTGCAGCTGAGGCAGCAATAGAAGACCATCTGGGTCGAAAATAAATCTAATAAGATTAGATAAAGTTCTGTTAGCAGCTGAGCTAGGCGTCAGCATAGGCTAAGGAATTCAAGGTCTCATCGCCGATCCAGATATATACTTCTATTATATCATCTGATTCGTTCGGATCATACATCGTGGCGATGTGATGATCGTTGTAAATCGCGTCAGACGATAATTAAGCAAATCCGCTGACGAAAACCTTTCCTCAGTAATTTGAGGGAATTGTACATAGTTCGGGTGTTAGACACTCGAGTGACTGGCTATGTGCCAAGTGGGAGATTGTTGGATAATATGACCCATAGCGTCACTATTTGCACAGATCATTGTGTTGTTGTAGCAAATTAACTATGTAATAAGGAAATTGCACTCTCATCATTTGTGATTAGATCACCATAGATATATAAATGAAGAGAGGTCCCTATGATTAGTTCCTGGATTGAGATGATATGAGACAGTATCAGTCCACGAAGGATTAATCATTAAATATCCCTAGCCGTAGTATTATCGAGACTGGACATCGATAATGCGGAATAGGCTAGTATTGCACTTGTGCGCGTTGTGAGGGCACAACGGCATAGTTCTCATATATAAGTATTGGATACTTGTGCAAGTGCGATAGGAGGTCGTGTTTCACCGATGGTACGGGAAACAGCTTCGCTCTGGATAGACCCTTCGGAATCCCATTGGTATTATGACTAGGTGTCTATGGGAGGCCGAAATCAAGGTAGGTGTGTATAGTCTTAACCTGAGACTTACATCGCTAATACTTACGACAATCGGTAAACTTTGGTTTTGGTGGTGGGGGATCTTAACTGGTTCTGTGTTCACCTCTTCTGGGTTTATCAGGAATCGTAGTGTATTGGATGTGATGTCAAGACGGAAGTGTCACTCCAGTCATAATGGAGATGATGTCACGCAGGATACGGTATTAGTGCTCTTAAGTGATGCGCATCCAATCGTGATATTATGACCAGGTCATGAATATCCGATTATAGAGACTAGTTACCAGACATCCGATATGTGTTTCGGACGGGGCAGACACTTATCCAGCCCCAGCCCTAGCACGTGATTATCCGATACTGGGCCGATATGCACAATACAATTGTATACTACGCTTGATACAGATCTAGATATTCTTTGATGAATATGTCCGGAGAACTTGGGAAGACTTGGTGCTTTGCTAGGAGTCGACCTTGTCTCGTAAATCGGTAGAAGACGTAGTACTTGGTACGTACGTGATTCGGATACTCCGACGACCGTATTTACTGCCAGATTATCCGGGGATCTCATGGGTCGCTTCCCGATAACCACCGATGACGCACAACTTGCACTCTTGAATAATCTGGGGGATTATATAGAAGAGAGAGAGAAAAATTAATCTAGGATTAATAACGGAGATATTTTATCCGGGATAAAATGTCGTCAAAAGAGAGAGAACGATTAATTTGGAATTGATCGATGAATTAATATATTCGATATATTAAATGAAATTAGATTTCGACGCGGAATTAAAATTAGATTTTAATTCGGGCAAACGAGTTAATTTAGAATTAATTCGTTAGCGACGTAAATAATAATTTTGCCAGGCGTAATTATTTATTTAAATTCGATTGAATTAACGTCGCGACGTAAGCTCGGTATTTCGGAAATATCGAACCCGAACGCGTGAGTGCACGTGGGCCCACTTTCATTTGGAAACGTGTGGGGCCCACATGACACATGTCATTTTATGCATTATTTTATTCTAATGCATTGCATGTTGATAGTGTACAATGCATCAATGTTATTGCATGGAAATTGAGTGTTTGACACTCTAAGCCATTGCATGCTTTGTGTCATAAATTTATTATTTATTTAATAAATATTATGGCATAAATATAAATTGATTTTTGGTAAATCATTTTAACTTAACACAATTTTATCTCTCTCAAAATGCTCTCTTCTCTCACGCATAACAGAAGGTTTTGCTCACTGGTTTTGAACCAGTTTGGGCGTGAATAAGGGAAGCAAGAGTGGTTTCTCATGGTGAGAAATCAAGTGCTAGCACACTTACAAGTCTGCGAAGGTGGTAGGGAGGTTCGACCATGAGGCGGGACTCATCCGACGGATTTTGGAGCTTCGTTTTGAGACCCGAAACTGCCAAGACAGTGAGCATGGACTGGTTGCAGTGGCGTGAGCAGGGCAGTACGTTTTTGGCCTTGATTCGTCTTCAAATCGACATAACCGATCAATGTGAGTATTCCGCTACCTCCGTTGATGTATTCACGCATTATTCATGTCTTGATTTGATCTTGGGACCTTAGAATAAACCAACACCAAGATCATAAATCATGCATAAAAACGAATAGAATACAACCAAGGAGTAAGGCGGAATTCATACTCACATTGATGGGTTTTGATGAAATGAAACAAAGACCAAAAAAACGCACTGCATGTTGCTCCCTGGCAGTGAGCTGTGAATGGTAGGGGCTGCACGGTGGTGGGGTGTCTTCCTCCTTGTTCATTCGGCCATGGATGTCACCATTGAAGCTCCAAGCTTCAAGCTTTTCCATGCTCACAAATTCGTTTCTCTATCACCTATGTATAACCCAAGGTGTGCTAGCACTTGTTCATCTTCCTTGCTTCTCCATTTGCTCGGTCAAAACCAGAAGAAAAAGATGAAGAATCGGTCTTGGAGAGACCGTGAGAGAGAGAGAAGGTTTTGCTCCAAAAGCCTAAAACCGTGTACTGTTCATCAAGAGAGAGAGAAGACCGAATTTTTTTTGGTGAGGAAAAAGAAAAAATGTAATATATATATTCATTTATTTTCCAAAAATAAATAAAATATATATACCAAACCTTTTCATATTCCATTAAGTCAAAAGGCAAAAACAATCAATGCTTTTCACCTTTACCCATCACTTTTACTTTTACTTTAAGTCACATCACATCACTTTAATAAAGTGACATGTTGTCAAGTCACATCACTCAAAGTGACAATTGATTTGACAATTGACGCGACTAGTGATTTGACGCTTGATGTGACTTGCGTGCCGCACTCGAATTCGAAATGCGAATGCGCTCGCAATCACTCTCGGGCTCGGGTTCGCTAATTCCAAATTAAAGAATTTTTCGTCGCGTTGTAATTAAATGATTACGCCTAGCGAAATCACTATTCACATCGCTAACGAATTAATTCTAAATTAATTCGTTCGCCCGAATTAAAATCTAATTTTAATTCCGCGTCGAAATCCAATTTCTTATAATAT
>SKCR01013825.1:0-11218 GCA_019454045.1 Zanthoxylum bungeanum
TAATTGATCTAGGATTAATTAGAAGAGAGAGAAAATTAATCTGGGATTAATTACGGAGATATTTTATCTGGGATAAAATATTAATTAAAGAGAGAGAACGATTAATTTGGAATTAATCGATAAAATAATATATTTGATATATTATTAGAAATTGGATTTCGACGCGGAATTAAAATTAGATTTTAATTCGGGCGAACGAATTAATTTAGAATTAATTCGTTAGCGACGTGAATAGTGATTTCGCTAGGCGTAATCATTTGATTACGACGCGCGAAAAAAT
Organism: Zanthoxylum bungeanum; assembly: GCA_019454045.1. Classification (NCBI taxonomy): domain Eukaryota; kingdom Viridiplantae; phylum Streptophyta; class Magnoliopsida; order Sapindales; family Rutaceae; genus Zanthoxylum; species Zanthoxylum bungeanum. The sequence goes on from SKCR01013825.1 coordinate 281, forward strand.
TCGTTAATTTGGAATTAGCGAACCCGAGCCCGGGATTATTTGCGAGCGCATTCGCATTTCGAATTCGAGTGCGGCGCAAGTCAAATCGTGCGTCATATCGCTAGTCGCATCAATCGTCAAATCAAATATCACTTTGAGTGATGTGACAAGTTGTCACTTGATTTGAGTGATTGATGTAGAAGTGAAAAAGCAACTTTGCTTTTTGCTTTTTGATTTTAGCATTTAAGGAAAAGTAAAAAGAAATGGTAAATGGTTTTATTAATTTTAGAAATTATAAAAACCTATTACATTTTATTTTAACTTTTACTTTTCTCTCTCTCCTTTTACGCATCTCTTCCTCTCCCTCTCTTTTCTTCTCCCTCTCATTCACCGCTTAGAGCCATTTTCATCTTCTTCTCAATTTTGGTCACTGCCGAATTGAAAGAGAAGCAATTGAGAGTGTTTTGTTGCAAAACATGAGTGCTAGCACACACATGGGTTATATTATGGTGATAGGGAAATGAATTTGTGAGCTTGGAAAGCTTGAAGCTTGGAGCTTCAATGGTGTTCATCCATGGCCGAATTTTTGAGGTTCAAAGAGGACCAAAAACCAAGCAGTCCACTGCATGAGGAAGCCACTGCCGATCTTGGAGGGAGGCAGAAAACGCAACTTGTTCTTCCTAGCATCAAACCCATCAATGTGAGTATGTATTCCGCCTTACTCTTTGATGTGTATTCACTCGTTTTTATGCATGATTTATGATCTTGGGACTTGATTGAAACTCAACAAAAAGTCCTTCTTTTCTGGCCATACAACTTTCTATTCTCGGCTTCTTCCTCTTCAATGTCCATGACATTTCCCTTAACTGTCGAAAATATGCAATCATGGAGGTCATCCTCCTCAACTTGCCATAGATGGAGGGCTTGGTGCCCTTGATAATCATCTTGATTTGGTCATTCTCTGAGGGTCGAGTCTGCATCTTCAGAAGCTGGCTTCTCCAGTGATCCACATACTCTTTGAAACTTTCCTCCGGTTTCTGCTTGGTGTTCTCCAAATCGCGGAGTGACAAATCAATCTTCAAGTCTGTAACATATTGTTTCAGAAAAGCTTCTGCCAGTTCTCTCCAATCCTTCTTGATCTTCCTCTCTAGGCTGTGATACCACACTACGGGTGCCCCTTCAAGTGACATCTCGAACATCTTCTGAACTTGGCGCTGCGACAGGCCTACTGAACTCATCACTGAAACATATTTTCGGAGATGGACCCCTGGGTCCCCGTTCCCATTAAACTTGGCTATATCCGGCATTTTAAACTGAGCTGGCAATTTTTCCTCAAACGTCATTGCCTCATAATCCAACAGGTCTTCATGCTTGCCCCTCATCTTACGGGTAACCGACTCTACCTGATCTCAAAGTTTCTGCAGTTCAGTTTGAGTCCTTTCCATTTTCCCTGCAGCATATTCATCCATATCATCATCAAAACTCGGGATATCATCATTCAATCTAGTTGGAGGGTATTCACGCCTCTCATTCTCAGAACCTCCCCCAGCTTGGGGCATAGCCATATTAGCCATAGCAGTAGCCAAGACTTGCAACTGTTCAGTAACCTTGGTGAGATTGGTCTCCAACTGATCCATACGGGATACCTCGTTCTCTGATTCGCTCATGTTTGCTATTGGCCTTTTGATGAGTCTTCCATTTTCCCTAACCCAACAGATATCTATGATGGCTCTTAAGACACAAGAGGGTTAACATAATGTATGTATGCATGAGATACAGGAGATACGTACAATGCATGGAACATATAAGTTGGCCCACTATCATTTTTACAGTATTCAGTCCTATTATTGCGCGGTGCAAACTTGTCCCAGTTGAAAAGGCCCAACAGGTTTACACATTTGCGATAACATGGTTAAACAACTTCAAATGACAATGGGCCTAAACATAGGATGGTTCATCGTCATTTTAGAAACTTTTGGCCCAATTGTCATAGGATACGAACTCATCCCAGTTTAAATGGCCCAACAAGACCGCATTTCTGACAAAAAGTTCAACTGCGTCCAAATGAGGATGGTCCACAAATACAAGCACAAAGAGATAATTCAAGCACAAAGCAATAATTTCTACAGAGCGGCCCATCGACATTTCAGAAGCTTTTAGCCTAACTGTCATAGGATACGAACTCGTCCCAGTTTAAATGGCCCAACAAGTTCGCATTTCTGACAAGAAGTCCAACTGCATCCGAATGAGGATGGTCCACAAATACAAGGAAATAGTTGCTATAGGTTATACAACTCCGGTCTACGTGTGGGTTTGCGGGAGTATAGATAAAGACTCTCGCTGGTGAAGGATTGCCCACAACTAGGTCTCCCTACTCAAGGGTTCGAGCCACCAAGTGAGCGCACCTTTTTTATACCTTACGGTACGTGCCAACGAGTTATGGTGTGTGACTGACTGTCAAATGGATTTCCCGTTGTAGATTCCCCAAAGGGAGGGCGGAGTGAACTCTCTTAAAAACCCAAGCCTCTTAGGCTCTTATCGCTTGGTGACAGGAATAAACAACGAGTCCTCCAAATTAGTCCATCACAAAAAGCTACGAGTACATGATTATCCAGGTGCCTTCACAACTTTTCATTGTAGAAAGGTAGTGAATAAAGGAAGGCACCAAACCATTACCTAGCCTTAAAAGTGCCTTTGATTAAACCCCTTTCAACCCACGGTAGACACGGTTAATTAAAGTACAAATCCAAACAATACAAGACATTATTTCGGGACCAATTCTCTATCCCCAGTGGAGTCGCCAGACTGTAGGACACATAAATTGACGACACTGTTCTTGGCTCGCGGCCTAGTTGGCAGTACGGAGTAGCCCACTGGGGAACTAAACCGGAGAAATAACATGGAGTCGCCACCCGGTGTGAACTGGGAAAATGATTTAAGGCCGCACTCACCCCTCGCAAGGGAAGACCTCAAACCGTTGGGTTCGGAATGGTCCCTTACTTATGCCACTTGTAATGATATGATTTGTGCAATAATTTAATCGAATCTAGTAACATATATTTCCAAGGGTATTCTATTTCTAAGTTCACATGCATAGAAACAAAGCTCGTATCTATGTTTGCCTATAACCTATTTGCATATAACATATGCCTAAGCTTGCATGCATAAAGGTAGATTGAAATAACGATAAACACATAATTTCACAAACGCATTACATTGATGATCAGGGAAACGCAAATGGACAATGATTGTACAAGCATGCATATTAAAGAAAGGCGATTAAACACATGGTGTAAACAGATAATTAAAGGGGTAATTGAACATTAAAATGAATGTGCAATGATGTGATGCAAAAGATAGACAATGAGAATGAAAGATATGAGATGCGACATATGCCCGTATCTCACGTTCAATCGAGGGTACTTTGTCCGGCGCGGCAAAACATCGTGGCAAAGGTAGCCCCTCGGCTTTCTATCCCTCAAAATAGAGGACCTTTAATCCAACTTGATTTACCCATGTGCATTGCAATATGATGCATGATTATGCAGGGAGATGATATACAGAAAGCAAATAACATAATAATAAAAGGCGCGACAAAGTATTGTCGTAAAGGTAGCCTTTTAGACTTTTCTTCTCTCAAATAGAGAACCTTTAGACCAACATATTAAGCCCATACGCATTACATTACAATGAAAATAAGATAAAGACAACCATATAGGACTTCGTATGCTCGGTTAAACACATCTCACATTCAACCAAACATACTTCGTCCGGCGCAGCAAAACGTCGTGGCAAAGGTAGCCCTTAGGCTTTTTATCCCTCAAAACGGAGGACCTTTAATCCAACTTGATTTGCCCAAGCGCACTATATCATCAATACACAAAAACACAACGTACGTACAGTAAATGGCGGAATAATAAAAGGCGCGGCAAAGTATCGTGGTAAAGGTAGCCTTTTAGACTTTTTTTTCTCCAAATGGAGAACATTTAAACCAAAGTAATAAGCCCATGCGCATTACATCACAATGCATAAAAAAATAAAGGCAACAATATAGGACTTCGTATGCTCGGTTAAACACATCTCACATTCAACCAAACATATTTCGTCTGGCGCGGTAAAACGGCGTGGCAAAGGTAGCCCTTAAGCTTTTTATCCCTCAAAATGGAGGACCTTTAATCCAACTTGATTTGCCCATGCGCACTATATCATCAACACAGAAACACACAACATACGTAAAGTAAATGGCGGAATAATAAAATGCGAATAAGAAATGAACAAGATACAAAAGCAAAGTGAAACATATGCCGTTTGCTCAAGTGGTACGTGGAGTTGTTTCCCAAGTATAGACCGCACTATCGTCCATTCGGATTCGGCTACGAAATTTACGTCTGGGTTTCCATCTTATATACCACAAAAGATGACACATTTTCCCATCCATTCAAAGGCCACAATATGCATCCACAAGCGACTCTCAAGCGAAGAAAATAAATAAAACAATTAAAAGATGAATGAAAATAAATAAGAAAAGTGCCCTCAGGTCTAACCTTTTAAATCGTCTTTCGGAAGTACGGTACATGGTCGTCGAAAGGGTTGATGCTCCGCAACTCCTCTGGTTCACTGGTTCAACATTTTCCCTCGTTGTTTCGCTGTTTGGGCTGCTGTTTTCTCTCCGTTTTGCTGTTGTTTTGCTGCTATTTTCAGTCACTGTTTTGCGGTAAAAGGTTATTGTTTTTACGGTAAAAAGGCTACTGTTTTGCGGTAATTTTAAGGGTTTTAAAGTGCAGTTTGTGTTCACTATTTTGGTGATTTTAGGATGCTGTTTCAGGGTATTTGGGCTGTTGTTTTTACATGGATAATGCATGCATGGAAGGTCAGGGGCTATCGAGTTGTTGTTTACGTGCAGTGGGGTTAATGGCTTTTGTGGTTCACGTGTGCAGGGCTGTCGTTGAGTTGGTCAGTGGGTGTCTAGGGCTTGTTGTTGTTTTTTGGTTCATGTGTACATGGAAGGCTGCTGTGAGGCCGTGTGGGATTCTTTGTTTCAATCGGTGGGTGAGGTGTTTAGGTGTGAGCCGTGCCAGGTGTGTGTGTGTCTTTTGAATTTATGAGTGGCTGTGTGTTACCGAGAAGAGATGAGAGGGTTGCTTGTTGATGTGTGAGGAGTGTGAACTGTGTGTTCTTTCACGTGGATCCGTGAGCCTAGGGTTTTTTTTTTTTGAGTGCCGTGAATATACTTTTGGTGCGTGAATGTTAAGAGAGGGCAAGGGTTGATTTTGTGTCTCTTTTATAGACAAAGGCTAGGGTGAATCCTTGTTTGAAAGGGAATGAGATTTGTTAATAAAGGTGATATATTTTAATTAGTATTTCATAAGGAAAAAATCTTTTTAATTAGGGACAAGATTTGGCTTGTTTTGGAAGGTCATATATTTGATTTACTTTAATTAGGTATGTAATTATTTAGATTTTATTTGATTTGTTTTAATTTCCCATGTGTTAAATATTTGATTTTTTATTTTTGATGTGTTTTAAGGGCTTGGGCGTGTGTGGCCTTTTTGGGCGTGGTGTGTATTTCAAGGGTTTTGGGCCAAGGTTAAATGGTTTGCGGGGGTTTTGGGTCAAGGTTAAATTGTTTGCGGAGTTTTGGGCTAAAGGTGTTTTAAAACAGAGGTCCAACAAGCGAACCCGAAGCTAAACAAGCGAACTAAATCCAACAAAAATCCAAATTTCTGACTTTTCCCTTCTGACGTTCGTTTCCCGCGACTTCCGCGACTTAAAAGGTAGTGTCTCCAAATGAGACTCATCATATGGACTTATATGCAAAAATGCAGTGCCTACAGATATATTAATTGAAATTGGATTTCAATACGAAATTAAAATTGGATTTTAATTCGAGCGAACAAATTAATTTAGAATTAATTCGTAACCGACAATCGCAATAATTTTGCGAGGCATAATTATTTAATTCAATTGGATTTAATTATTTAGCGACGGGAAATTCGTTTATTCGGAATTAAACGAATCCGGGCCCAAAGCTTAGTTGTGTGTTGGAGAAACCAACTTCAATTTGGAATTTAAAAATGGTGGGACCAATGACTTACATCAATTGTCATAAATTGATGGAAGTAGTTGGCATTTTTTTAAATGTTGCATTTAACTCACACAACAACCAACTTGAAGAACTATTCACTCATCATTTGTAGTTGTTTTAATTGAACAGTTGGACTGTATTGAAACTACTTCATTTGTAGTTGGTTATATAATTGGATTATAGTAATCAATACATTTGAATGTAACCGATCAATTGTAGTTGATTATATAGTTAGACTATAGTAATCATTATATTCGAATGTACCTGGATTCGTTGATTAGATAGTTGGACTATTGCTATCAAGATGGCTGAAAGATTAGCGTCAAAGGACATAATCCTGGGGAAAATGTCTTTAACGACTTTAATTTTCAGATTGGGAATAGAACTTCAGGATAGTCCTGGGAGCTGAGAAGTTATTCTATTTGATAAAAAAAACTTTTCGGTCCTGAGCCCAGAGTTGAGCGAATAGTAGAGCATGAGCTTAGGAAAACTCATTGTGATGATAACTTTAGTGCTCAATCTGTTATGCACAGCCAGAGCTTCTTAAAAGAACATATCCCAAGTTGTTTCCTAAACTGTGGCAAACGGGGTCACTAGAAGTGTGACTGCCGTATGGACAAGGCAGATATGAAGGAAGTGAAGGCGGGACAAGGCTTCGGCTTCAAGAATGTTTGTTATAAACATGTTCACTACTGTTTTTAAAATTGGATTTTTTATACTAGATGTGATACATGAATATATGTTCACTGCTGATAATCTCAAACATATAACATGACAAACAAATAGGTCAAATTGAGTAAATCAAATGAGACTTATTTGTGGCATTGTCATCTGGGATGCATTAACAAGATTCGTATATCCACACTTTCGAAGAGTGGATACTAGGACGGATTTGATTCTAATTCAAATGATGTCTACGAATCTAGTTTATTAGGCAAAGTGCCTAAAACACATTTTACTTGGTAAAAGTGCAAGTGCCACTGATCTTTTAGCCCTCGTTCATAATGACGTAAGTGGGCCCATGTATAGCTAGGCTAGAGGTGGATATAAATACTTCGTAACCTTTAGGATGTGGCATCGTGTTACGGTTATGTGTATCTTATGAAACACAAGTCAGAAACTTTTAAGTAATTCAAAGAGTTTCGACGCGAAGTATAGAAAAACAGACGGGCAAAAGTATTAAGACATTACGGTTGGACCGTAGTGGAAAATACTTGAGCAATAAGTTTCTCGATTACTTGAAAGAGTATAGTATTCTTTCACACTAGACTCCTCCCGGAACACCTCAATTTGACGGTGTGTCCGAACAGAAAAACTGAACTTTGTTGGACATGGTAAGGTTGATGATGAGTCGCTCTGAGCTACCAATTTCCTTCTGAGGATACACACTAAACAGTACAATACTTATTTTGAATAAGGTTCCATGAAAATCTGTTAGACAGACTTCATATTAGATATGAACAGGAAAGAAACCGGGTTTCTCATTCCTGAAGATTTTGGAATGCTGGGCATACGCTAAACATTTGGATGGTACCAAAACTAAAACCCAAATCAGATAAGTGTTTATCTGTAGGTTATCCTAGGGAAACCAAAGTATAGTACTTATACAACTCACAAGAGAACAATGTAATTGTTGCTCTCCATGCGGTTTTCCTAAGAGGAATTCCTATATGCAGTGGTAAATGGGAGGAAAGTAAAACTCGATGAAAATAGGAGTAATACTGTTCCAGGCACCGAGTCCTCACGGAACACCAACAGTTCATCAGGGATGAAACTGTACCAATAATCTGTTGGTAAAAATCTAAGGTCCCAAGATCAAATCAAGACATGAAAACATGCATGAATACATCAACGGAGGTAGCGGAATACTCACATTGATCGGTTATGTCGAATTGAAGACGAATCGAACCAAGAAACTCACTGCCTTGTTCACGCCCACTGCAGCAGCCCACTGTCCTGCAAAACAGAAATTTGAGTGAAGAAACGGAGCTCCTAGCTTCGTTGGATGGATCCCGTCTCATGGTCGAACCTCCCTACCACCTTCGCAAGACTTGTAAGTGTGCTAGCACTTGATTTCTCACCATGAGAAACCACTCTTGCTCCCCTAAAGTCACGCCCAAACTGGTTCAAAACCAGTGAAGCAAAGCTTCTGTTTTGCGTGAGAGGAAGAGAGAATTTTTGAGAGAAAAAATGTGTTGTGTTAAGTTAAAATGATTTACCAAAAATCAATTTATATTTATGCCATAATATTTATTAAATTAATAATAAAATTATGACACAAAACATGCAATGGCTTAGAGTGTCAAACACTCAATTTCCATGCAATAACATTGAGTGCATTGTACACTATCTACATGCAATGCATTAGAATGACATGTGTCATGTGGGCCCCACACGTTTCCAAATGAAAGTGGGCCCACGTGCACTCACGCGTTCGGGTTCGATATTTCCGAAATACCGAGCTTACGTCGCGACGTTAATTAAATCGAATTTAAATAAATAATTGCGCCTAGCGAAATATTATTTACGTCGCTAACGAATTAATTCTAAATAAACTCGTTTGCCCGAATTAAAATCCAATTTTAATTCCGCGTCGAAATCTAATTTCATATAATATATCGAATATATTAATTTACCGATTAATTCCAAATTAATCGTTATCTCTCTCTAGACGATATTTTATCCTAGATAAAATATCTCCGTAATTAATCCTAGATTACTTTTCTCTCTCTTCTATTATAATCCCAGATTATTCAAGAGTGCGAGTTGTGCGTCATCGGTGGATTATCGGGAAGCGACCATGAGATCTCCGGATATATTGGTAGTAAATGCGGTCGTCGGAGTATCCGATCACGTACGTACCAAGTACTACGTTCTACCGATTTACGAGACAAGGTCGACTCCTAGCAAAGCACCAAGTCTACCTAATTCTCCGGACATATCCATTAAAGAATATTAATATCTGTATCAAGCGTAGTATACTAATGTATTGTGCATATCGGTCCAGTATCGGATAATCACGTGCTAGGGCTGGGGCTGGATAAGTGTCTGCCCCGTCCGAAACACATATCGGATGTCTGGTGACTAGTCTCTATAATCGGATATTCATGACCTGGTCATAATATCACGATTGGATGCGCATCACTTAAGAGCACTAATACCGTATCCTGCGTGACATCATCTCCATTATGACTGGAGTGACACTTCCGTCTGACATCACATCCAATACACTACGATTCTCTGATAACCCAGAAGAGGTGAAACAAGAACCAGTTAAGATCCCCCACCACCAAAACCAAAGTTTACCGATTGTCGTAAGTATTAGCGATGCAAGTCTCAGGTTAAGACTACACACCTACCTTGATTTCGGCCTCCCATAGACACCTAGTCATAATACCAATGGGATTCCGAAGGGTCTATCCAGAGCGAAGCTGTTTCCCGTACCATCGGTGAAACACGACCTCCTATCGCACTTGCACAAGTATCCAATACTTATATATATGAGAACTATGCCGTTGTGCCCTCACAACGCGCACAAGTGCAATACTAGCCTATTCCGCATTATCGATGTCCAGTCTCGATAATAATACGGCTAGGGATATTTAATGATTAATCCTTCGTGGACTGATACTGTCTCATATCATCTCAATCCAGGAACTAATCATAGGGACCTCTCTTCATTTATATGTCTATGGTGATCTAATCACAAAATGAAGAGAGTGCAATTCCTTGTTACATAGTTAATTTGCTACAACAACACAATGATCTGTGCAAATAGTGACGCTATGGGTCATATATCCAACAATCTCCCACTTGGCACATAGCCAGTCACTCGAGTGTCCTACACCCGAACTATGTAAGGTTCGCTCAAATTACTGAGGAAAGGTTTTCGTCAGCGGATTTGTTGTTTGACGCGATTTATACGATCATCACATCGCCACGATGTATGATCCGAACGAATCAGATGATATAGAAGTATATATCTGGATCGTCGATGAGACCTTTAATTCCTTAGCCTGTGCTGACGCCTAGTTCAGCCGCTAACAGAACTATATCTAATCTAATTAGATTTATTATCGATCCAAATGGCTTCTATTGCTGCTTCAGTTTGTAGCAATAATCCGCATTGTTGTTTATTCGGCAAACAGTATCTTGCTCGGAATATTTCCAGCTCAGTTGTTCCGTCATTCAAACTTTATAGTACCATAGTATTTAATTGTTTGGAAACTTGCAGCAGTGATCCCAGTCACTTCAAGTTCTCCTTCTCCATAGTAAAAGATAGCATCTTTAGTTCTCAGAGATACTATAGATGTTCTTAACTTCAATCCAGTGACTGTCACTTGGATTGACCTGATTGTGACTCCATATGCTCGAAGCGTATGAGACACCAATACAAGTACATTTTAAATGTACAATTTCCCAGAGAGTGTTAACAACTCCAAATCTATCCCAGTAGATCTTTATTCCTCTAATAAAGGTTGTTCTCCCAGAATTCTACGGAGAATTTCTATTGAAAGCCAAGCTTTCAACAATTGTTTTATGGGAATTTCACTGTCAGTGCGCTCTCCCACTAACCTCCTTATATACACAAGAATTATTTCGTTTTGAGTCAAATCATAAACCATTATGATTATTTTTCAAAACGACAGTTCCAAGAACCTTATGCTTGCATCAATCCAAACATGGATCGAATAACCGCAAACCTGGTTTGTCGGTTATACAAAATCGTCAGGATGTTGTAAACATCCTCCAAAAGGTTTCCTTTTCAGGAAAGCGATTTTGATTTGTAACTGACATATTTCATAAATGAAATATACAGTTATCAACAAGCATCTTCAAAATGGATTTACCATGGCAACACGTAAAAAGGTTGA
>SKCR01013826.1:0-11240 GCA_019454045.1 Zanthoxylum bungeanum
CGTTAGCGACGTAAATAATAATTTCGCTAGGCGCAATTATTTATTTAAATTCGATTTAATTAACGTCGCGACGTAAGTTCGGTATTTCGGAAATATCGGACCCGAACGCGTGAGTGCACGTGGGCCCACTTTCATTTGGAAACGTGTGGGGCCCACATGACACATGTCATTATATGCATTATTTTATTGTTGATGCATTGCATGGAGATAGTGTACAATGCACTCAAGGGTATTGCGTGGAAATTGAGTGTTTGACACTCTAAGCCTTTGCATGGTTTGTGTCATAAGTTTATTATTATTTAATAAATATTATGGCATAAATATAAATTGATTTTTGTAACAAAAAATCATATCTCTTCTCCCCTCAAATTACCGAAACAGTGAGCAAGTTTTGGCTCTCCATTTCTTCATTTGTTTTGTGGCAAGACTAGAAGAAAGTGTACAAGTTTGGAACTTTAATTCACAACTTTGGCTAGCACCATCAAGGGATCATACAAAGGTGTTATGGGAAACTCATCTTAGAGCTTGGAAGGATCAAACATTGCTTGGAGCTTCTCTTTTCTGCTTGGCCGAATCCTTCACTGCACAAAGGAGAAAGTTTTGTTTCATCAACGCATCCGTATTCCGATCTTTGTGAGTATGATTCCGCCATACTTCAATATTGTTCATTCTTTTATATATATTTTGCTTGTGCTTTTGATCTTGGGACATGGATTAATTTTTCCAACAAATACCGTGCATGAAGTTGATCAAACTCTTTCTGGTTAGAATTTGGTTGCGCGGGCGTTGTGTGTCTCGTGCTACCTGCATAAATAACATGCAATTTAATAAATAACACACAATAAAATAAAAATTAAAAATAAAGAAAACAATTATAAAATAAATGCAAGGGTTGCCTCCCCGCTAGCGCTAAGTTTAACGTCTTCTGCCAGATGCAACCACCCAAATGGTTATGGTGGCTTAAACGTAGTGAACCGGGTAATCTCATCTGCTTTCTTTTTTATATCCACCGGTTCTTATGACATGAAAAAGACAGCTTGGCAGGCTGTGGTGATTTATCCATAGATTGTCCTACATAATATGTAAATTGTCCCCCAATTGGAAATTCTGGACTGCACATTCGGCAAAATTGGCTCGGCTTCCTTTTTAACCTTTCAGGAATCATTTCAAGTGAGAACTGACTTTTCTTTTCCTCTTTTTTACGATGCTTTGGGAGTGGTTTCAGGTTTAGCAACAAAGAATCTTCTTTTATGGATGACTGTATTATGCTCATAGGTCGCTGAAATGATTCACCCTGCGTGTTTACAACTCTATTTTCTACTGTATTTATCATGTGACATTCTGCATCACCTTGAGGGCTTGGCATGGCTCTGAAAACACTGAATGTGACTTCTTCATTTTGACCTCTCATTATCAATTCACCTTTGTTTCTTCTTCTATTACTGTTTCCTCCTGAAATACCACTTCATCTTCTTTACTGCCTAAGTCCTGAGATGTGTCTTTAAACTCTTTTCAGTTCCTACAGGTCATGATTTGACATTGCTAATTGGGGTTGACTTCAATATCACTCGGAAACACCCATGTTTGTTGATTGACCATGGAAGAAACAAGCAACCCAATTTGCGCTTCTACAGATTTCATATTTGCCTCTATATTGCCCATTCTTGTTTCGATGTTATCCAGCCTTGACTTATTCTTCTCAAACCTCTCTGAAGCTGTAGCCACAAAAGTGCTCATGAGGTCTTCTAAGGAAGGTTTCTGCTTAGCTTTTGGATAATTGAAGCCATGAGGAGGTTGTAAAATGTTCTCCATATCAGCATATGAAAAATTCGGATGATAATAATTAGGCATAGGACTGCCTCTACAGTTGTTGAAGTTCCAATTGTTCACATACAGTACTTGTTCAAATCATGCTCCTCTGTTGGGTAAAACCATTCCATTAGTAGAAGCTGCTTCAATAGACGATTGGCCCATTTGATTTGTCAATACTGCTAGATGAGACGTGAGGGACGATACTTGAGCTATCAGTGCAGCAACATGATCTGCCATTACTTCTTTTCAAACTCACCTTGTACGAAAAATATAAAACAGAAAATAAAATAAAATAAGAAATAAAAAAAATAATACTTAAGACAAAAATAAAGGAAATAAAGAAAATAAGATAAAAACAAAATTAAAAATAAAAATAAAATTCTAAATTAAAGCTAAGATTATTTGGTAGTAGTATTAATATGAATTAAACAAACAATCCCCGGCAACGGAGCCAAAAACTTATTGTGATATTTTTATATCGTACCGCAAGTGTATAGTGTCAAGTTTTAGTATAAATGAGTTAAGAGTGTCGAACCCACATGGATTGCGTTAACTCGCACTAAGTACTACAATTGATAATCCTAACTTTATTTAGACAATATTTAAAAAAGATTTAATTATATAAATAAAATATAAAAATAATAAAATAGGAGGAACTAATACGATAGAGATTCTGGATCCTGATTTCACCTAGCTGTCACCCATATATTTTTCATGCCAATTAATCATTGTTCAGCTATATTGTTTATAAGTCAAGACTCTGAAAAATCCACTCCCTCTCTCGAGTCGAGTAAAAATATCATTAACTATAGACTTCGATATCTCTATAAAAATCTAATAGTTAACAACTCATTACGCGTTGTGATTCTATATTAACGACTTCAAAGGACTACTGATTCTCTCGAACTCTATAAAACCCTAGGCCATATTCTCTAGATCCATTCAAATCCCCTCTCTCGAGTGATAGATTCTAAACTTATATCATCATATTTGTGGCCAGCCAAACAAAACATTAAACTCAAAAGAATATAAATAAATCAATAAAACTTCATAACAAAATTGATAAACACAATACAAGGTTCAAGCATCGATTACATCATTCTCCAGAATTAAGGAGTTAATTCATGACAAAAGATAAAAACAATAATAAACAGGCCATGAATCTAATGGAAATCATTAGAGTTCTAAGAATGAAACAAGAATATAAAACCCGAATTGAATCTCTTCCTCCTCGGATGTCACAGACTTTGCTCCTCTTGTCGCTCTTCAATCCTTTCATTGGATCTCTAAAAATATTTATTTACGTGTTTTGTGCAGTGTATTAGCCTCCCCTCTAGTTTTGAACGAACTGATATATTTATAGTAGAGCCTGGGAGTCATAATACATGTTAAAAACCCTAAAATTCACTTTCCTGGCTTGCGCAGGTTTCTTCAGCAGGGGGCGCTGAACAATGGGCGCTGCGGCGCCTAACTCTTTGGAAAATATATGTAAATGACTATATTTCCTCGAGTAGATGAAAATCGATATATTATGGGTCTCGTAACTCTTTCTAGATCAAAAGTATAGCCTTTTTAATTTCAGTGCGCAACTGATGCTGGTGTTTACTGCTTTTTGAGTCCGATGCTCCCAATAGGTCCCGAAACACACGTATTTGCTCCATTATCAATGTTCTAATGCTTCCTACAAATAAGGCATAAAAGATACTACAAAATACATTAAATGACTCGAAACATAACAAAATAATAGGCTAATGATGTCGGAATAAGTGGGTATAAACCACACTTATCACCTATTATGCATGAGGTCAAGCAATGGCTTCCTACTTACAAAAGGTAAACGATATACGGTCGACATTTGAAGAATTCTCCATAACCCAAGTCCCAAGAAGTGAAAACTCCCAAGCAGATGCACTGGCAACCCTTGGATCGACAATGGAGGGGGACAAACCACGAACAATACCAGTAGTGTATTTGAACTGGCCGGCAATTTGGAAGAAAGAAATAACGGTTGCAGCGGTCGATTCAGTCGACACTTGGATGACACCTATCGTCAAGTATTTACAAGAAGACGTGCTTCCAGAAGACAGAATGCAAGCTATAAAAGTCCAGAGACAGTCTGCAAGGTTCGTTATGTTCGACGGTCAGCTGCTAAGATGATCATTCACAGGACCTTACTTGAAATGTCTCACATACGACGAAACACAGCATGTGTTGACAGAGTTGCATGAAGGGGGATGTGGGAACCACTCTGGGGGCAGGAGCTTGGCTCTTCAAGCCCATTCGATAGGATATTATTGGCCGACAATGAGGACTGACTCAACTGAATTCACTAAAAAAGCGTGACAAGTGTCAAAGATTTGCTCCAGTTCCACATCTCCCCTCAGAAAAACTCAATCTCATTTATCTCCATGACCATTTATGAAATGGGAATGAACATAGTAGGAAAACTCCCAACCGCGCCAGGCCAACGTGTCTACATGCTTGTGATGATAGATTATTACTCGAAGTGGATTGAAGTTGAACCATTCGCTAGAATACGCGACAAGGAAGCCCAAACTTCGTTTGGAAAAATATCATCTTTCGGTTCGGCATACCAGAGAAATTGTGACTGACAACGGGTCTCAATTCATCAGCCATTACTTTCAAGACTTCTGCAGGCATTGGGTCATAAAATTGAGCTTTTCAAACCCCACGCTTTCCACAAGCGACGGACAGGCCGAATCGTCCAACAAGACAATCATGAATACTTTGAAGAAGAGATTGGAGAAGGCTAAAAGCGCTTGGGCGGATGAACTTCTACTAAGAGTGTTTTGTGGTCATACAGGACAACAGTAAGATCTTCGACAGACGAACTCCTACTCCTTCGTCTGGCATGTGTATGAAGCAGTAATTCCAACTGAAGAAGCCATCCCCTCCCCACGCTACCAATGGCTCAACGAAGGAAAATAATCAGCGGCTGATGAATTTCAATCTCGACACGGTTGATGAGATAAGGGACCGAGCTTCCATTCGACTGGCTGTTCATCAGAAGAGGATGGCCAGACACTTTGACAAAAACATCAGAAGTAGGACTTTCAAGGAAGGAGATTGGGTCATACGAAGAGTGTTCCAGAACACTAAGGAAATTGGATATGGAAAGATGAGACCAAATTGGGAAGGCCCATACTGTTAGACATTATGACCCATAGCGTCACTGTTTTGTAAATGATATTGTATTATTGTACAAAATTTAACTATGTGATAATGAAATTGCCTTTTTGCCGTTTTGTAATTTATTTACTTTGATATATGAATGGCGAAAGTCCATGTGATTAGTTCCGTATTGAGATGATATGAGACAATATCAATACATAAAGGTTTAATCATTAATATCCCTAGTCGGAGTATTATCGAGATTGGACATCGATAATGCGGAATAGACTAGTATTGCACTTGTGCACGTTGTGAGGGCACAACGGCATAGTTCTCATATATTTAAGTATATGATACTTATGCAAGTGCGATAGGAGGTTGTGTTTTACCGATGGTACGGAAAACAGCTTCGCTCTGGATAGACCCCGCGGAATCCATTGTAGTATGTCTGCGTGTCTATGGGAGGCCGCATCAGGGTAGGTGTATATGGTCTTAACCTGAGACTTGCATCGCTAGTACTTACGACAATCGGTAAACTTTGGTTTTTGTGGTTGGGGGGCTTTAACCAGTTCTGTGTTCACCACTTCTGGGTTTATCAGGAATCGTAGTGTACTGGGTGTGATGTCAAGATGGAAGTGTCACTTCAGACATATGGAGTTGATGATCGCGCAAGATACAGAACTAGTGCTCTATGAAAGGTTGCAACCGTCGGGACAATATGACCAGGTCAGGATTGTCCGATTTAAAGAGACTAGTTGTTTGATGTCCGATATATGTTTCGTACGGGGCAGACACATTTCCAGCCCCAGGCCTAACATGTGATCGTCCGATACTGGATCGATGTACGCAATACTACGGTATACTACGCTTGATATAGATATAATATTCCAATAAGAATATTTATGGAGAATTGGGTAGGCATCGCGCTTTGCTAGAAGCCAACCTTGTCTTGTAAATCGGTAAAAACGTAGTACTAGGTACGTACGTGTTCGGATTATCCGACGGCCCTATTTACTGCCAACATATCCGGAGATCTCTCGGGTCGCTTCCTGAAGATTCACCTATGATATTTGATTCGAACTTTATTAATCTTGGATTAATTACGGAGAAACTTTATCTTGGATAAAATGCCTTATTTGAGAGAGAACGATTAATTTGGAATTAATCGATAAAATAATATATTCGATATATTAAACGAAATTAGATTTCGACGCGGAATTAAAATCGGATTTTAATTCGGGCAAACGAATTAATTTAGAATTAATTAGTTAGCGACGTGAATAGTGATTTCGCTAGGCATAATTATTTATTTACGTCGCGACGGAAATTCGTTAATTCGGAATTAGCGAAACCGAGCCCGAGAGATATTTGCGGACACATTCGTATTTTGAAACGAGTGGGGCCCGCAAGTCACATCGCGAAGTCACATCACTTGACATGACTTGGTGATAGAAGTCACAAGTCACTTTATTAAAGTGACATCTAGTCACTATTCATGATGCAAGTTGTGGAGCCAATTAATGGCTTTGGAGGGAAATTTGTTTTGACTTTTTGGAAAGCCTTATACAAATACCAAATATTTGGTATTTGATTTTATCAATTTATTATTCTTTTAGAAAGAATTATTGAAAAGAAAACGCTCTCCCTCTCTCTCTCTAATTGCCGAAACTACACTAAGGCAAGGAAGAAATTTTTTCTTCATCTCTCTCTTTTGCTAGCACACTAAGGATCAAAGGAGGTGATAGGGAAATCATCAAAGAGCTTGGAATACACAAAGCTTGGAGCTTTCACCCATTTTCTTCCCTTGGCCGAATCTACAAGGAACTTGGAGCTTCAACCTTTGTTCATCTTCTTCATCACAAAAGCTTTGTAAGTATGATTCCGCCATGCTTCAAGTTTAATATATATTCATTTGTTGTATTTCATATGCTTAATCTTTCCTTGGGACAAATAATAGAAACCAACAATGGTATCATGGAGCCTTGTTTAAGCATGAAATACATTAGGTTAAAATTTGGGTAAAATTGATTGAAGCATGTTCTTGAGAAATTTGATGAATGGGTATGCTTACATGTATATAGAATGATATAATATGGAATCAATTTTGAGAAAAATGCATTGGATGATTTTTCCCCAAAAATTTAGCCTTGGCCGAATGGGTATTAACATTGGATTGTTGGAATTTTTTGTGTACAAGATCATTGGATGACTTAAAACGTATACAAGACGTAGATTAGTGATTCAATTGGATTGAAAAACAAATCGACACAAAATTCTCACTTGGCCGAATACACATGGACATGAAAATGGACTTGATTTTTTTGTTGGACATATGTTTTGAACAATAGATGATGAATAAATTAAATTGGTATTTTTTGAAGTATTTGGTTTAATGTATTAATCTTGGTTTTACACTTTAATTAATTTGAATTTTAAATTTGGAATATTGAAATTTAAATTAATGGGCTTAATTGTAATATTGGGCTTGTAATTTATATTTGGGAATAATGGGCTTGGTTGGGCCAAGTAGATTTGGGCCAAAAGGATTGGATCCAATTTGGGCCTAAATCACTCCATTAGTCCAAATGTATATAATGGGCTTTAAAGTTTAATTGGGCCTTATGGGCTTGAAATTGATTTTGTGGCATTTAAGGGTGATTCCTTATTTGGGCTTGGTAATTGGGTTTGACCCACATTGACCAAAGCCCAAGCCTTAATAAATCAATTGAAAGCCCATCGGACTTTAATTAAACGAACATTGGATGTTGTTGGGCTTTGAGACCCAATTAGATTAGATTTAGAATCTAAGTCTTTAAAGCACATTAAAAGTGTAAACATTTAATTTGGAATTAAATAATTGAATTAGTATTGAATACGAATTAAATTAGATTTAATAAGTAGTTCGATATAATTCGCGAATTCGTACCTTAGTACTTATTCTCAAACGAGTTGGACTCGCGCAAAATCAAACCGTGTTGTATGAACATTCGATGATCACTTAAACAAAGACTATAATGGATTAGATTGGTTGTAAAAGCATGTCTTGTTTGAATATATATGTATGTGATGAATGAATAGTGTATATCGGATGGATATAGAAGGGAAAGGGTAATTTAGAAATTATTGTAAATTTAGAATTTATAAATGGGACCTGCGTGTCCAGCCTTATCTCTCTTTTATCTCTTTGTATTCTCTTCTCACCTAATTCCCTCAATGCAAATGAGGTTTCTCTTATTGTATTATGTAATTGGGGTGTAGAAGTAGAATAGTACTAGCGGGGAGAGGAAAGTGAGTGATTTGTTCTAGGAACAGTTGTGTTATATATCCATCCGTAGTCACTATTATTACTTTACTCTTATGACGTTTGAAGCTATGCTATGATGTTTGAGATAGCTTAAGCTAATAGTGTGATTTGCGTTAATGAGACCTAACAAAGATAATAAATTGGTTGCCAATTACTAAAAATCCTCAATTATATTAAGCGATTATCCTCCATTGAATGATTCTTGTTCAAGATCCAATTGGCATTGGTTTGTTGGCCAAAGTCAAGACCTTGTCAATTAGGATTGTACTTGAATCATGAGGTTTTGTTCCACACGGATTGTCTTGTCCAAGTTGTGATTTGTTGGCCAAGTCAAGATCACTTCTTGTCCAACGACATTGATTACGAAACTATCCTTGTCAATGGGTCCCGCTTAACTGGTGAGACATTTGTTGTGCCACAAGCCAATGCCTAGATGATTCGGAGGATATGGTTAGAAAATGTATTAGATACATGGCATAAGCAATATGTTTAGGACTTGGATGTCCACCTAAACGGATCTAGGAATTGGATTGGATCCAATGATCTGTGAGATCTACCTAGTCAAATAGCATACAGCTTGTTGGCCAAAGTCAAGGTTGTGTGTTATTTAACGGGATCCTAGGCCCACTAGGAAATAGGATTTCCCGAGTTCTCAACAGAGGGTTAGAGACTTGATGAAAATAGTGGGAGGCTAGTATGTGAATTTGCAATTTCATTCAGTACTTTGCCTTACGCGTCTTCAAAATTATTTCGTCTATTTATTATAATTAGTTGGACTAATACATTGTTATTTTTTGTAACAGTTTGACTGTACCCAATTTTATCGTTAACTAATAGTTGGACTATCGTAGTTAAGATGGCAGGCAAAGGAAATGTCCGAGACATCATATGGGTGACAATGTCTTAAGGGCACAAACTTGCTGACTGGGAAATGAACCTGAGGATAGTCCTTGGGGCTGAGAGGCTACTGTTACATATACATATACCTCTCCGCCTAAGCCCACTGACCACTTGAGCTGGAGTATGGAAAACTCACAGTGATGATTGTGAACAGCTCAGGCTGTTATGTTAGCTTCGATGACTCAGCACTTTCATCGCCAAAATAGGGACTTGGATCCTTATAACATGATGGCTAGACTGCAAGATCTCCACCGCACCAATAAGCGGATGAGAGGTATGAGTTGGTGAAGAAACTCTTCCGCGCCCGAATGACCGAAGGCGCTCAGTTGAGGCCACGTGGACTCAAATGATCGCGATATTGATGAGTTGGCCAATATGGGAATAGTCTTGGAGGCTGAGCTGACGTGGATTTGATCTTACAATCGCTTCCCGATACTTGGAAACAAATCATAATCAACTATAAGTTGATGGACACGGATGACACTCTTGGAGAGCTGTTATCCATCTGAAGGAGTCTGAAAAGAACTCCTAAAAGGGGCAAGCGCGAGGCGCACTATGCATCGACCTCTCAGGGGCCAAAGACTGGGCTTAAGGCAACTGGAGAGGGGGAGAAGAGGAAACATAAGAACAAGGGCAAAGGCACAAGTTGACAAAGGCTTCTGGGAAGCCAATGACATGTCTCAAGATGTCTGCCTCAAATGCGGCAAAAAGGGTCACTGGAAACGTGACTGCCGAGTGGGCAAGGGACACAAGGAGGATATCAAGGCAGGCAAGGCACAGCCTCTGGTATGTTTGTTATTGAAATAAATATGACTACTTCTAGTCTTAAAAATTGGATTTTTGATTCTGGTTGTGCTGCTCATATTGTACTGATTTGCAAGATCTGCAGAATAGCAGGATGCTGGCTTCAGGGGAGGTTGACCTACGAGTCGGAAACGGAACACCAGTTGCTGTTTTGGCTGTAGGGACTTTTGTTTGGAACTGCCCTGGGGCATGTACTTAAACTTTTGAACTGTTATTATATACCTAGTTTAAATAGGAAATATATATCTGTATCTTTGTTAACCCAGCATGGGTACACTTTTGTATTTAGAAACACTGGGTGTTATTTATATAAAAATGATGCAGAAATTTGCACTATTGTTGCAAATAATGGTCTTTATATTTTGAATGTAAATGAATCTCCTAAACACAAAATGACAAACAAAAGGCTCAAAAGGAGTAATCTAAAAGATGAAGCTTACATGTGGCATTGTCGTCTAGGACACATTAACAAGACTCGCATATCCACACTTTCGAAGAGTGGGTACTTGGACGGATTTGATCCTAATTCATATGATGTCTGCGAATCTTGTCTTTTAGGCAAAATGCCTAAATCACCTTTTAGCGTTAAAGGTGAACGTGCCACAGAACTGTTAGCCCTCGTTCATAGTGACGTATGTGGGCCCATGTCTAGCAGGCTAGAGGTGGATATCATTACTTCGTAACCTTTACGGATGATGCATCTCGTTATGGTTATGTGTATCTAATGAGACACAAATCGGAAACCTTTGAGAAATTCAAAGAGTTTCGACACGAAGTAGAAAAACAAACAGGCAAGAGTATTAAGGCATTGCGGTCGGACCGTGGTTGGCGAATACTTAAGTTATGAGTTTCAAGATTACTTGAAAGAATATGGTATTCTTTCACAGTGGACTCCTCCTGGAACACCGCAATTAAACGGTGTGTGTCTGAATGGATGAGAGAAACCGTACCTTGTTAGACATGGTAAGGTCGATGATGAGTCGCACTGAGCTACCAATATCCTTCTGGGGATACGCATTAAGCAGTGCAATACTTATTTTGAATAAGGTTCCGTCAAAGTCTGTTGAACAGACTCCATACGAGATATGGACAGGAAGGAAACCAGGTTTCTCTTTCCTGAAGATTTGGGGTTGCTGGGCATATGTTAAACGTTTGGAAGGTACCAAATTAGAACCCAAATCAGATAAGCGCCTTTTCGTAGGATATCCTAGGGAAACCAAAGGATATTACTTCTATCACCCACAGAGAACAAAGTATTTGTTGCTCTACATGCATTTTTCCTTGAAAA
>SKCR01013827.1:0-11325 GCA_019454045.1 Zanthoxylum bungeanum
GTACTATAAAGTTTGAATAATGGGACAGTGAGCTGGAAATATTCCGAGCAAGATAACTGCTGCCGAATAAACAACAAATACGGATCATTGCTGCAGCTGAGGCAGCAATAGAAGCCATTTGGATCAAAAATAAATCTAATTAGATTAGATATAGTTCTTTTAGCAGCTGAGCTAGGCGTCAGCACGAGCTAAGGAATTAAAGGTCTCATTGACGATCCAGATATATACTTCTATATCATCTGATTCGTTCGGATCATACATCGTGGCGATGTGATGATCGTGTAAATCGCGTCAGACAATAATTAAGCAAATCCGCTGACGAAAACCTTTCCTCAGCAATTTGAGCGAATTGTACATAGTTCGGGTGTTAGACACTCAAGTGACTGGCTATGTGCCAAGTGGGAGATTGTTGGATAATATGACCCATAGCGTCACTATTTGCACAGATCATTGTGTTGTTGTAGCAAATTAACTATGTAAAAGGAAATTGCACTCTCATCATTTGTGATTAGATCACCAAAGATATATAAATGAAGAGAGGTCCCTATGATTAGTTCCTGGATTGAGATGATATGAGACAGTATCAGTCCACGAAGGATTAATCATTAAATATCCCTAGCCGTAGTATTGTCGAGACTGGACATCGATAATGCGGAATAGGCTAGTATTGCACTTGTGCGCGTTGTGAGGGCACAACGACATAGTTCTCATATATATAAGTATTGGATACTTATGCAAGTGCGATAGGAGGTCGTGTTTCACCGATGGTACGGGAAACAGCTTCGCTCTGGATAGACCCCTCGGAATCCCATTGGTATTATGATGATGTGTCTATGGGAGGCCGAAATCAAGGTAGGTGTGTATAGTCTTAACCTGAGACTTACATCGCTAATGCTTACGACAATCGATATACTTTAGTTGAGGTCGTCTAGGACTGTAACCGGTTCTGTGTACGCCAATGCCGGGTATATTGAGAATCGTAGTGTATTGGATGTGATGTCAAGACGGAAGTGTCACTCCAGTCATAATGGAGATGATGTCACGCAGGATACGGTATTAGTGCTCTTAAAGTGATGCGCATCCAATCGTGATATTATGACCAGGTCATGAATATCCGATTATAGAGACTAGTTACCAGACATCCGATATGTGTTTCGGACGGGGCAGACACTTCACCAGCCCCAGCCCTAGCACGTGACTATCCGATACTGGACCGATATGCACAATACATTAGTATACTATGCTTGATACAGATCTTAATATTCTTAAATGGATATGTCCGGAGAATTAGGTAGACTTGGTGCTTTGCTAGGAGTCGACCTTGTCTCGTAAATCGGTAGAACGTAGTACTTGGTACGTACATGATTCGGATACTCCGACGACCGTATTTACTGCCAGATTATCCGGGGATCTCATGGGTCGCTTCCCGATAATCCACCGATGACGCACAACTCGCACTCTTGAATAATCTGGGATTATACAGAAGAGAGAGAAAATTAATCTAGGATTAATAACGGAGATGTTTTATCCGGGATAAAATGTCATCTAAAGAGAGAGAACGATTAATTCGGAATTAATCGATGTATTAATATATTCGATATATTAGACGAAATTAGATTTCGACGCGGAATTAAAATCAGATTTTAATTCGGGCAAACGAGTTAATTTAGAATTAATTCGTTAGCGACGTAAATAATAATTTCGCCAGGCGCAATTATTTATTTAAATTCGATTGAATTAACGTCGCGACGTAAGCTCGGTATTTCGGAAATATCGAACCCGAACGCGTGAGTGCACGTGGGCCCACTTTCATTTGGAAACGTGTGGGGCCCACATGACACATGTCATTCTAATGCTTTGCATGTAGATTGTGTACATTGCACTCAATGTCATTGCATGGAGTTTGAGTGTTTGACACTCTAAGCCATTGCATGTTATGTGTCATAATTTTATTATTAATTTAATGAAAATTATGGCATAAATATAAATTGATTTTTGGTAAATCATTTGCATTACTTAACACAATTTCATCTCTCACATTTTCTCTCTTCCTCTCACGCCCAAAACAGAATTTTGGGACTGGTTTTGAACCAGAAAAACGTGACACTAAAGGGAAGCAAGGGTTGGATTTTCATGGTGAAAATTCAAGTGCTAGCACACTACGAGTCTTGCGAAGGTGGTAGGGAGGTTCACCCATGAGGCGGGATTCATCCGACGGAGTTTGGAGCTTCGTTTTGAGACCCGAAACTGCCAAGACAGTGAGCATGGACTGCTGCAGTGGGCTTACAAAGGCAGTACGTTTTTGGCCTTGATTCGTCTTCAAATCGACATAACCGATCAATGTAAGTATTCCGCTATCTTCATTGGTGTATTCACGCATGTTTTCATGTCTTTTTGATCTTGGGACCTTAGATAATTACCAACAATCACCATGCAATGTATTAACAATTAAATAATGCATAAAATGACATGTGTCATGTGGGCCCCACACGTTTCCAAATGAAAGTGGGCCCACGTGCACTCACGCGTTCGGGTTCGATATTTCTGAAATACCGAACTTACGTCGCGACGTAATTAAATCGAATTTAAATAAATAATTGCGCCTAGCGAAATTATTATTTACGTCGCTAACGAATTAATTCTAAATTAACTCGTTTGCCCAAATTAAAATCTAATTTTAATTTCGCGTCGAAATCGAATTTCGATTATTATATCGAATATAATAATTTTACGATTAATTCGAAATTGATCGTTCTCTCTCTTTGTATAGTACTTTATCCAAGATAAAGTCTCTCCGTAATTAATCCAAGATTAATCGAGTTTGAATCATACGTCATTGGTGAATCTTTGGGAAGCGACCCAAGAGATCTCCGGATATGTTTGCAGTAAATACGGCCGTCAGATTATCCGAACACGTACGTACCTCGTACTACGTTTTTACCGATTCACAAGACAAGGTTGGCTTCTAGCAAAGCGCCATGCCTACCCAAATGTCCAGAAATATTCTTATAGGAATATAAGATCTATATCAAGCGTAGTATACCGTAGTAATGCGTACATCGATCCAGTATCGGACGATCACATGTTAGGCCTGGGGCTGGAAATGTGTCTGCCCCGTACGAAACATATATCGGACATCAAGCAACTAGTCTCTTTAAATCGGACAATCCTGACCTGGTCATATTGTCCCGACGGTTGCAACCTTTTATAGAGTACTAGTTCTGTGTCCTGCGTGATCATCACCTCCATATGTCTGAAGTGATACTCCCATCTCGACATCACATCCAGTACACTACGATTCTCGATAAACCCAGAAGAGGTGTACACAGAACCGGTTAAGGTCCCCAACCACCAAAACCAAAGTTTACCGATTGTCGCAAGTACTAGCGATGTAAGTCTCAGGTTAAGACCATACACACCTACCCTGATGCGGCCTCCCATAGACACGCAGACATACTACCAATGGGATTCCGCGGGGTCTATCCAGAGCGAAGCTGTTTTCCGTACCATCGGTAAAACACAACCTCCTATCGCACTTGCATAAGTATCCAATACTTAAATATATGAGAACTATGCCGTTGTGCCCTCACAACGTGCACAAGCGCAATACTAGTCTATTCCGCATTATCGATGTCCGATCTCGATAATACTTCGACTATGGATATTTAATGATTAAACCTTTATGGATTTGATACTGTCTCATATCATCTCAATCCGATATTAATCATATGGACTTTCGCCATTTATATATCAAAGTAAATAATATTACAAAACGGCAAAAGGCAATTTCATTATCACATAGTTAATTTTGTACAATAATACAATATCATTTACAAACAGTGACGCTATGGGACATAATGTCTAAGACGAGGCCCACGTCGTCAGAATTTGGAATGAATCCAGGGAATGAATCCCAGGGCCGAGGCCCACGTCTTTAGAATTTGGAATGAATCCCAGGGCGAGGCCCACGTCTTCAGAATTTGGAATGAATCCCAGGGCCGAAGCCAATGTCGTCAGAATTTGGAATGAATCTCAGGGCCGAGGCCTACATCAGCATCAGTTTAGGGCGAGGCCCACATCAGCATCAGTTTGGGGCGAGGCCCACATAGCATCAGATTAGTTTCTGCCGGGTATGGCATTCTGGGGGGAAGACCCACATAGCATCAGATTAGTTTCTGCCGGGTATAGCATTATGGGGGCGAGGCCCACATCACATCAGATCAGTTTTGCCAGGTACGGCACTCCGGGTATGGAGATATCACAGCTGCGACACCCTAGGTACGGGGTTAGCACTCAGACATTTGTGGCTCTCTAGGTACGGAGACGTCACTGCGACACCCTAGGTACGGGGTTAGCATTCAGACATTTGTGGCACTCTAGATACGGAGGCGTCACTGCGACACCCTAGGTACGGGGTTAGCATTCAGACCATAGCGACGCCCTAGGTACGGGGTTAGCACGCCAGGTACTGAATGTGGACTATTCAGACATTTGTGGCTCTCTAGATACAGAGACGTCACTGCGACACCCTAGGTACGGGGTTAGCATTCAGACATTTGTGGCACTCTAGGTACGGAGGCGTCACTGCGACACCCTAGGTACGGGGTTAGCACTCAGACATTTGTGGCTCTCTAGGTACGGAGACGTCACCGCGACACCATAGGTACGAGGTTAGCACTCAGACATTTGTGGCACTCTAGGTACGGAGGCGTCACTGCGAAACCCTAGGTACGGGGTTAGCACTCAGATATTTGTGGCTCTCTAGGTACGGAGACGTCACTGCGACACCCTAGGTACGTGGTTAGCATTCAGACCACAGCGATGCCCTAGGTACGGGGTTAGCACCCCAGGTACGGCATGTGGACTATTCAGACATTTGTGGCTCTCTAGGTACGGAGACGTCACCGCGACACCCTAGGTACGGGGTTAGCATTCAGACAACAGCGACGCCCTAGGTACGGGGTTAGCATGCCAGGTACGGCATGTGGACTATTCAGACATTTGTGGCTCTCTCGGTACGGAGACGTCACTGCGACACCCTAGGTACGGGGTTAGCATCCAGACAACCAACATCATCACTGCGGCACTCTAGGTACGGAGACGCAACCGCGACGCCCTAGGTACGGGGTTTAGCATTATCAACTCAGCACAGCAGGCAGACCATGTGACAGCTGGCGAGCCAGGTAAGTAAAAATGCATTGCACGTACTTTGATAGGATTGTCATTGTCACACACTACACAAGTCCCATCAAAGTGGGGACGACTGTAGGCATTGCATTTTTACACATTAGCCCAATGATGAGTCTCGTATGGAGGCAACTACTTCTTTAGTCATGAAAGTCGCGGGAAACGGACGTTGGAAGGGTAAAGTTGGAAAATGGAATTTTTGATGGATTTAATCTCGTTGTTTTCGCTTCGGTTGCTTGTTATACCTCCGTTTCTAAGCTCACCTTAGGCCCAAAACTCCCATAGACCACATACCTAACCCAAACCATGCCCAAATACCCAAGTCAACCCAAGTCAAACCAAGTCAAACCAAACCTATGCCCATTGGCCATGATTCACGCCCATTGCTCTTTATTTAGGTAATTGCACATTAATCACATGTTTAAATCTTGTTAAATCCTTACCTAAATAAAAGAAATCAAATCAAGTCATTACCAAATCAAATCCAATCCCAAATCCTAATTAGGATATCTATTCCTTATTAGAAACCAATTAGGAGATTCTCTCCTATTCAAATTAGGAAAGTCCTCTCCCTTTGCCTATAAAAAGAGGCCTTCACCCCCCATTCAAAACCTGGCACACATATTTCCCCAAGTACGTCCCAAACACTTTCTCAAGCCTCCTTGCACGTCCAAAAACCTCCTTGAAGCCTCCATTGCCGAATCATTAAACCTAAGCACCCTCCATTGCCGCATCATTCTTCCTTCACCAAAACCGTTCACGCCTAAACCCCTTTTCACAGCCCTCCATTGCCAAGTTCCAGCCACCATTCACAGCCCTAAAACACCTTAAAATAAGCCTCAAATACAGCCCCAAAGTCGCACAAAAGACCCCCCCATTCACAGCTCCAATTCAGCGCCCAAAACAGTCCCGAAACACCCCTCACAGCACCTTGAACTGCACAGTTTCGTCCCCTGTTCTGGTAAGTTTTTGTTGCGTCTTCAACCCATAAAACAGTCCTAAAATCACCTAAACACCATCCCAAAAACCTCCATAAAGTTTCCCTAAAAAATCCCCACAAACGCACCTCCCTAAGCCTTCAAAATCACCCAAAACAGTCCGCTAAACCATCAAGACGGTGACCTGAAACGTAGCAGCGAAGCAACAGCGAAACGGACTTGAAACAGCAGCCCGAGCAGCAAAACAGCGAGGAAAGACGTGGAGTTGGTGAACTAAAAGAGTAGCGGATCATTCACCCTTCCAACGGACGTGTAACGCCCTTTCTTAGACGACAAAAGAGGTTAGACCTGAGGGCACCTTTCTACTTATCTTCTTTATTGTTGTTTTATTTATTTTGATATATAATGTCATGAGAGTCGTTTGAAGCATGATGTGATTGTTGGGTGAGCGGGATATGTGTTCCCTTTTGTGGTATATCGGATGGAAACCCGGACGTAAATTCCATAGCCGATTTCGAATGGACGGTAGTATGGTCTGCACTCGGGATACAATGCCACGTACCACTTAAGATACACGTATCTCGTCTCATCCAAATTTGTATTTGAGCATGTTATAGTCTTTAGGTTATATGTTTATTATTTAAAGCATGGTTTAATTTAGTTTGTTATTTATTTGTTAAAGCATGTTTAGGTTGTCCATTATGCATGTTCTTAGTTTATGATGCGTTTGGGTAATGATTTATACATGTGATTCAATGGTTCAATATGCTTGTTGTGTTACATTGCGTGAAAATTATTTGGATGAAAGCATGTTAGATCTAAGTACCCTTGAGCATGATTATTGAGTAGACTTGGTTAGTTCATTGCACAAATTATATCATCACAAGTGACATAAGTAAGGGACCATTCGGAACCCAACGGTTTGAGGTCTTCCCTTGCGAGGGGTGAGTGCGGCCTTAAATCTTTGTCCCGGTTCACACCGGGTGGCGACTCCATGTTATTTCATACTTCCTAACTAGGCCGCGAGCCTAGAAAAGCGTCGCCCAGGTTCTGTTGTCTACACTTTCCATGCTCACAAATTCGTTTCCCTATCACCATAATATAACCCATGTGTGTGCTAGCACTACTCTTCTTCATTTGCTTCTCAAAATTTCGGTCAAACCAGAAACTTTTGTGAAGAAATCGGCTAGAAGCCGTGAGAGGGAGAAGAGAGAAAGATGAAGGGTTTTTGGCTCCAAAAGCCTAAAACCGTGTACTATGTATCAAGAGAGAGAGAAGACCGAATTTCATAGTGAGGAAAAAAGAAAAAATGTAATATATATTATTCATTTATTTTCCAAAAATAAATAAAATATATATACCAAACCTTTTCATATTCCAAAAAGTCAAAAGGCAAAAACAATCAATGCTTTTCACCTTTTACCCATCACTTTTACTATTCACATCAAGTCACTTTATCAAAGCAACAACATGTCATGTCACATCACTCAAAGTGACAAGTGATTTGATAATTGATGCGACCAGCGATTTGACGCTTGATGTGACTTACGTACCGCGCTCTCGAATTCGAAATTCGAATGCGCTCGTAATCACTCTCGGGCTCGGGTTCGCTAATTCTAAATTAACGAATTTTCCATCGCGTCGTAATTAAATGATTACGCCTAGCGAAATCACTATTTACGTCGCTAACGAATTAATTCTTAATAAATTCATTCGCCCGAATTAAAATCTAATTTTAATTCCGCGTCGAAATCCAATTTCTTATAATATATCGAATATATTATTTTATCGATTAATTCCAAATTAATCGTTCTCTCTCTTTAATTAATATTTTATCCCAGATAAAATATCTCCGCAATTAATCCCAGATTAATTTTCTCTCTCTTCTAATTAATCCTAGATTAATTAAAGTGCGAGTTATACAGTTATCATCATCGGTGAATCTTCAGGAAGCGACCCATGAGATCTCCGGATATGTTGGCAGTAAATACGGTCGTCGGATTATCCGAACACGTAAGCACCTCGTACTACGTTTATACCGATTTACAAGACAAGGTTGGCTTCTAGCAAAGCGCCATGCCTACCCAATTCTCCAGAAATATTCTTACAGGAATATATAGATCTGTATCAAGCGTAGTATACCGTAGTATTGTGTATATCGGCCCATATCGGATAGTCACGTGCTAGGCCTGGGGGGGATGCTGGATTTGTGTCTGCCCCGTACGAAGCACATGTCGGATGTCTGGTAACTAGTCTCTATAATCGGATATACATGACCTTGTCATAATATCCCAATGGCCGCGCAGCACTTAAGAGCACTAATACCGTATCCTGCGTTGACATCATCTCCAATATAACAGAAGTGATACTTCCGTCTTGACATCACACCAATACACTACGACTCTCTTGATAAACCCAGAAGTGGTGTACGCTGAACCGGTTAAAGCCTTGTACCACCAAGACCAAAGTCTATCGATTATCGTAAGTATTAGCGATTAAGTCTCAGGTTAAGACCATACACACCTACCCTGATTTCGGCCTCCCATAGACACATAGTCATAATACCAATGGGATTCCGAGGGGTCTATCCAGAGCGAAGCTGTTTCCGTACCATCGGTGAAACACAACCTCCTATCGCACTTGCATAAGTATCCAATACTTATATATATGAGAACTATGCCGTTGTGCCCTCACAACGCGCACAAGTGCAATACTAGCCTATTCCGCATTATCGATGTCCAGTCTCGATAATACTCTGGCTAGGGATATTTAATGATTAATCCTTCGGGGATTGATACTGTCTCATATCTCTCAATCCAGGAACTAATCATATGGACCTCTCTTCATTTATACTTTATGGTGATCTATCACAAATGATGAGAGTGCAATTTCCTTGTCACATAGTTAATTTGTACAACAACACCGTGATCTGTACAAATAGTGACGCTATGGGTCATATTATCCAACAATATCCGTTACCTAGAGAGCCATAAATGTCTGAGTGCTAACCCCGTACCTAGGGTGTCGCAAGTGACGTCTCCGTACCTAGAGAGCCACAAATGTCTGAGTGCTAACCCCGTACCTAGGGGTGTCGAAAGAAGCAGTGACGAGTCGACGTCTCCGTACCTAGAGAGCCACAAATGTCTGAGTGCTAACCCCGTACCTAGGGTGTCGCAGAGTGACGCCTCCGTACCTAGAGAGCCACAAATGTCTGAATGCTAACACCGTACCTAGGGTGTGTCGAGCAGTGATATCTCCATGCCCCGAGTGCCGTACCTGGCTGAACTGATCTGATATCTCTATACCCGGAGTGTCGTACCCGGCTGAAACTGATATCCATACCCGGAGTGCCGTACCTGGCAAAAATAATCTGATATCTCCATACCCGGAGTTGCAGTACCTTGCTGAACTGATATCTCCATACCCGGAGTGCCGTACCTGGCGAACTGATGAACTGATATCTCCATATCTGGAGTGTCGTACCTGGATGATCTGATATCTCCATACCCGTAGTGCCGTACCTGGCTGAAACTGATTTGAACTAATGTGGGCCTCGCCCACAGAATGGCATACCCGGCAGATCTGATGCTGAACCTAATGTGGGCCTCGCCCCCTGAATGCCATACCCGGCAAGTCCGTTACTGATGTTGATCTAATGTGGGCCTCGCCCTCTGAATTCCATACCTGGCAAGTCTACTACTGATGCCGATTCTTTATTTTGCATACTGTAGTGCCTCTCTTCGAGATAATCTTGATAGCTAAACAGATTTTTTGTCCTCAACGGATGCTTCACGTCAAAGCCAAAGAATCTTCAAAGTACTCGACATACTCAAACCCATCCCCTGAATGGGTGATCTAACCAGACTCCTAGTGTGTGTGTTTGTGTGCTAAGGTTCCTTCGCAGCTTATTCCTTAAGTCAGCCAACTCGATGATTTCGCTTCGGAGAATCGGATCAGTGGGTCTAACCAACCTGGATGTCTGGGTCACATTCTGTGATTACTGTAGCATACTCAACATGATATGGTCTTATTTATTGCATCGTCTCTTTCTTTTCATTATTTTCCTTCATTTTTCTTTTCTTTTCTCTTTTTCTTTTCTGACTCACCTACCCTTTAAGGTAGCATTTCTCCTCATGGTGGTCCTAATACTCGCCCAGGGTGGTAGCTTCACGCTTATGGGTATAGGCGGTCTATTTCTTTTTCTTTTCATTGCAGAGACTTTACTTTCTTTATTTTCCAACCATATCATGTATCGTAGCAAAGCAAATCCGTGTGGACATCCAGGCAAACGGTCATTCACGATCCACCATCGCTTCAACTAGTCATCTCTTAACCGCTCAGGCTTCTACTGTTGAGATACCTTTTTCAAGTGCTTTATGAGTCCAAGCCGAGATCAATCCATTCAGAATACCGGATAGAGCGCGTCTCGCGCTTCTCGCTTCTAAGGTTCTCCCTACAGCACACAATGTCATCACTTGGGCATATGTTTAACCATCAAGAGATCTCCCTCACTCTTTCTCTTTTTTTTTTTTTATTACTCACTCACTCACTCTAAGGAATTCTCCTCTTTACTGCTGACCATGTGGGCTTCGCCCCCCGGGATCCATACCCGAAATTCAACTCAAAAAGGGCCTTAACCCTCAGATTACCATCTGAATCTTAACACTGATGTGGACCTCAGCCCTAGGATTTTCTCCCAAATTCAATACAGTGCTTTCGATGTTCTGATTGGCTGTCTTTTGCCGCTTTCTCTTTTATTCTTCAATACCTGTGAATATAAAACAAAAAACACAAAACACGCAAAAAGAAATGCAATAATGGGTTATATGTGTGCATGTATGCATGAGTTCTCTTTATCCCGTTGGGTTAGGTCTTCTGCGGGTGACTATTCAGTCTTCTGTCCCTCAAGCAAATACAACTTCAATCTGTCAACATTGATCGGCTCGGTGAACTCATTCCATTCCAAGTCCGACAGTCTCACTGCTCAATTTCCCATTACCTTCTGAACAATGTATGGTCCTTCCCAATTTGGTCTAAACTTCCCTCTTGGGTCTGTCGTCGACGGCTCTCGACTGCTTAAGTACCAGATCCCTTTCTTGATCTTGGTAGGACGCACCTTCTTATTAAATGCTCGGGCCAACCTCTTCTGATATATCTGCATGTGATGCAAGGACTTCATCCTCTTCTCATCCATCAATGC
>SKCR01013828.1:0-11222 GCA_019454045.1 Zanthoxylum bungeanum
AGTAAATAATATTACAAAACGGCAAAAGGCAATTTCATTATCACATAGTTAATTTTGTACAATAATACAATATCATTTACAAACAGTGACGCTATGGGACATAATGTCTAACATTTTCTTCATCACTTCTCATCACAAAAGCTTTGTAAGTATGATTCCGCCATACTTCATCTTTTAATATATATTCATTGTTGTATTTCATATGCTTAATCTTTCCTTGGGACATATAATAGAAACCAACAGTACCCTCTGACACACACGAGCTTAAGAGCTTCTTTTACAATTTTTACTTCTAAGATCTAAGAATAGATCTATGAAGATCTTTAATTTCATCTTCATGGTACAATGATCTAATCCTTAACCTTGACGACGGAATTAAAGTGTTATTGCATTAAACATAATGGATTGAGCATTAAAGTTATCATCTCATGAATCTTCCAAAGATCATGTTCTACTATTTGCTCAAATTCGGGCTTAGGCCCAAGAGGTTTCTCTATCAAATAAAGTAACTTCTCAGTTTCCAGGACTATCCTAAAGTTTTATTCCCAATCTGAAAATTAAAGCCGTTTAATGACATTTTTACCCAGGTTTATGTTTTAAACGTTAATCTTTCGGTTATCTTGATTGCTATAGTCCAACTATCCAATCAACGATTTGAGGTACTATTTAATATAATGATTACTATAGTCTAACTATATAATCAATTATAATTTGATTGGTTAAATTCAAATATATTGATTACTATAATCCAATTATATAATCAACTATAATTTGAAGTAGTTTGAATACAGTCCAACTGTTTTAATTAAAACAACGATATTAGTCAAACTAATATTTAATTAAGTATTGATGAAAAATTGAAATGGAAGCGTATTGGCATGTATCTAAACGAAATTGCAAATTTAATACTTGCCTCCCACTAATTTTTATGGAGCCTCTAACCCTCTGTTGAGTACTCGGGAAACCTTATTTCCTAGTGGGCTAGGATCCCGTTAAATAACACACAACCTTGACTTTGGCCAACAAATTGTATGATATTTAACTAGATAGATCTCTAAGATCAATTGGATCTCATCCAATTCCTATATCCAGTAGGTGGACATCCAAGTCCGAAACATATATCTTATATATGCCAATATATCCAATATATTCCCTAACTTTTTTTCTCTGAATCAATTAAGCCTTGGCATTGGCACAATAAACTTAATGATTCCAGTTAAGCGGGACTCATTGACTTTGGAAAGCTTCGTAATCAATGTCGATGGACAAGAAGTGATCTTGACTTTGGCCAACAAATCACAACTTGGACAAGACACCGATATGGAACAAAGCCTTCATGATTCAAACACATCCGCGATGGACAAAGGTCTTGACTTTGGCCAACAAACCAGTGCCAATCTTGGATCTTGAGTAAGAATCACTCAATGGAAGGAAAAACGCTTAATATATATTGAGGGTTTTTCGTGTAATTGGCAACCAATTAATTATCTTTGTTAAGGTCTCATCATACACCCTTAAACATGCATTCTAAAAATATAATAAGGCGCGTAAAAAAATTTAATAATGATATGCAGATGGATATTTAAAACACTTTGTTCCTAGAACAAATCTCTCCATTTCCTCTCTCCCGCTAGCACAAATCTGATTCTACCCAATTACATAACACATCTAAAGAAACCTCATTTACATTGAGGGGAATATGTGAGGAGAGAAATACAAAGAGTCAAGAGGTAATAGGCTGGACAAGCAGGTCCAATTTAATAAATTCTAAATTTATTACAACAAAATTGCCAAAATTGCCCTCACCCATATAATATCCATCTGATATACATTATTCATACATCACATACAAGTATTCACATAAAGCATGTTATCAATCAATCTAATCCAATTAATTAATCTGAAATTAATGACCATCCAATGTTCAAACAACGATTTGATTTTGCGCGAGTCCGACTCGTTTTAAGAATAAGTACTCAAAGTACGAATTCTTGAATTATATCAAACTACAATATTAAATCCAATTTAATTTATATTTAATACTAATTCATTATTTAATTCTAAATTAAATAATTACACTTTATTTAATGTGCATTTACGACTTAGATTCTAAATCTAATCTTTACGGGTCTCAAAGCCCAATTAACATCCAATGTCAATTTAATTAAAGTCCAATGGGCTTTCAATTAATTTCTTAGGCATGGACTTTAGTCAATATGGGTCAAACCCAAATACCAAAGCTCATTTAAGGAATCACCCTTATTTGCTAAGAAACCAATTTAGGCCCATTAGGCCCAATTAAACTATTAAAGGCCCATTTAATTATATTTGGACTTTATGGATATGGTTTTGGGCCCAATTGGATCCAACCAATTAACTTAAACCAAACTTGGCCCAACCAAGCCTATTAAGCCCAAATACAACTTTAAAAGTCCAATTCCAAATTTAGCCCAACTAATTAAATTACAAAATTCCAAATTTCACAATTCAATTAATTCAAGTGTATAGCCATGATTAATTAACCAAATTAACATTTCCAAAATACCAATTTATATAATTAATCATGCTTATTATCATCAACACATGTCCAACATTATTGAATAAAAAAAATCAATCATTTTCCATGCTTTTGGTCACGGTAATTTAGGGTTTTTGTCTGATTCCTAATTCAATCCAATTAAATCATAAATCAACATTTCCCAAGTCATTCAAACTCATCCAATGATTCAAAAAAAAATCATCATGACATTTAGGGTAGCACACATTCGGCCAAGCCAAATATTTTGGGGAAAATTCATCCAATTCAATTTTCATCAAATTGATCATGCATAACACTATGTTATCATCATTCAAGCATACTCAAACAATCAATTTCATCAAAACATGCTCAAATCAATTTTACCCAATTTTTACCCTAAATCCATTTTCATGCTTAAACAAGGCTCTTGATACCATTGTTGGGTTTCTAGGTTATCCCAAGATCAATTAAGCATATGAAAACATGTGAATACATCAAAGTAAAGTTGCGGAATACTCACTTTGATCGGCTTTTGCGATGCGAGGAACAACAAAAAATTTTCTGCTCCACCATTGAAGCTCACGGAAAAGCTCCATTTTTGTGTTGCTTGTTGAATCTCCAAGCTCCAAGCTTTGTGTTTGGATTCCATGCTCATGAATGGGTTTCCCATCACCTTTGTAAGACCCCTTGGATGTGCTAGCATCTTGAAAAATTTGCCACAAATCTTCCATTTGCTTGTTCTTGTTCTTGTTCTCGACAATTTCAAAAATTGGAGAAGGAGAGAAATTGGCTCGTTGGCCGAATGGGAGAGAGGAAGAGAGAAAGAGTTGTGTGTGTGTTGTGTAATCTAATACACAAAAAATGAAAGTCAAATATCAGAATAATAAAATATGATATATGTCTTTCAACCATCACATTAGTGTGTTTCACACTCAACCATCAACCAACAACTTCCATCACATTAAAGTGATAAAGTTGACTAGTGATGTGACGCTTGATGTGACTTATGGACCGCACTTAAATTCGAAATGTGAGTGGGCCCGCAAACACTCCCGGACTCGGGTTCGCTAATTCCGAATTAACGAATTTTCTGTTGCGACGTAATTAAATCAAATTTAATTAAATAATTATGCCTAGCAAAATTACAATTCACGTCGCTAGCTAATTAATTCTAAATTAACTCGTTCGCCAGAATTAAAATCCAATTTTAATTCCGTGTTGAAATATAATTTCGTATAATATATCGAATATATTATTTTTATCGATTAATTCCAAATTTATTGTTCTCTCTCTTTAAATAATATTTTACCCCAGATAAAATATCTCTGTAATTAATCCTAGATCAATTTTCTCTCTGTATTAATTAATACCAGATTAATAATGTACGAGTCATACGTCATCGGTGAAACTTCGGGAAGTGACCCATGAGATCCCTGGATATGTTGGTAGCAAATCCAGTCGTCGGACTATCCGAATACGTACGTACCTAGTACTACGTTTTTACCGATTTACAAGACATGGTTGGCTTCTAGCAAAGCACTATGCCTTCCCAATTCTCCAGAAATATTCTTAAAGGAATATGTAATCTATATCAGGCGTAGTATACATAGTATTGCGTATTGCGATCCAGTATCGGATGTCACGTGCTAGGCCTGGGGCTGGAATTGTGTCTGCCCCGTACGAAGCACATATCGAATCTCTGGTAACTAGTCTCTATAATCGGATAAACATGACCTAGTCATAATATCCCGATAGCTGCAGCATATAAGAACACCAGTTCCGTATCCTACGTGATCATCATCTCCATTATGACTGGAGTGATACTTCCATCTCGACATCACACCCAATACACTACGATTCTCAATATACCCAGAAGAGGCGTACACAGAACCGGTTAAAGCCCTGGACGACCAAAACCAAAGTATATTGATTGTCGCAAGTATTAGCGGTGCAAGTCTCAAGTTAAGACCAAATACACCTACCATGATTCAGACTTCCATAGACACATAGTCATACTACCAATGGAATTCTGAGGGGTCTATCTAGAGCGAAGCTGTTTCCGTACCATCGGTAAACACAACCTCCTATTACACTTGCATAAGTATCCAATACTTAAATATATGAGAAGTATGTCGTTATACTCTCACAACGAGCACAAGTGTAATACTAGTCTATTCCGCATTATCGATGTCCAATTTCGATAATACTACGAATAGGGATAATTTAATGATTAATCCTTCATGGATTGATATTGTCTCATATCATCTCAATCCGGAACTAATCTTAAGGACCTTTTATCATTTATATATCCCGGTAATATAATTACAAATGATAAAAGAGAAATTTCCTTTGTCACATAGTTAATTTGTACAACAACACCATGTTCTGTACAAATAGTGATGCTATGGGTCATAATTGTCCAACAATATCAACCCAAGGTTCACTAGGTACATGAAAATGAGTATACAACCAATGAGGCATCTCTTTAGATTTAGCTTGTTTACATGTTATACACATATCACAAGTACGCTCAACATCATGTTTCATTCTAGGCCAATAAAAGTGCTCATACAAAATAGCTAATGTTTTACTAATACCAAAGTGCCACATCAAGCCACCCCAATACGCTTCTTTCACAAGCAATTCACTCATACTACAAGCGGGAATACACAACCTATTCATCTTAAAAAAAGAATCCATCATGTAAGTAAAACGACCAAATGAAGACTTTGTATATGTAATATAAATCTCATCAAAGCCAGAATCACATGTATATAGATCATTTATCAAATCAAATCCCAATATCCAGGCATTCATTGAAGTAAGTAAAACATACATTCGTGATAGTGCATCAGTGATAATATTTTCCTTTCCATATGTAGCGGATTACATATGGAAATGATATAACAAACTCCAACCACTTCGCGTGTCGCTTGTTCAGCTTACCTTGGCCCTTCAAATACTCCAATGGCTTATGATCTGTAGGATCGAAAACTCTCGAGGCCACATATAATGCTTCCAAGTCTCAAAGGCTCTCACTAGTGCATACAATTGCTTGTCATATGTGAGGTACCTCAAAGCTGCTCCATTAAGCTTCTCACTAAAGTAGGCTATTGGCCGCTTTTCTTATATAAGAACTACTTCAACGCCTATCCCAGATACGTCACACTCAATCTCAAGCAAACAAAAAATCACAGAGAAATTGAATAACGTAGTTTGGCGGATAGTGGCTACAACCTACATCCATAGGGTAAAGAGA
Source organism: Zanthoxylum bungeanum (assembly GCA_019454045.1). Lineage (NCBI taxonomy): Eukaryota > Viridiplantae > Streptophyta > Magnoliopsida > Sapindales > Rutaceae > Zanthoxylum > Zanthoxylum bungeanum. The sequence continues at coordinate 5,778 of SKCR01013828.1, forward strand.
GTAATTATATTAATTATTCAGAGTCAAAACCAACTAGCTATCTCTCATTATTACTAAGCTAATTTGAAGCGCGTAAAGCTAAGTATTTGAACGAAATTGCAAATTTAATACTAGCCTCCCGCTATTTTTCGGCGAGCCTCTAACCCTCTGTTAAGTACTCGGGAAACCTAGTTTCCTAGTGGGCTAGGATCCCGTTAAATAACACACAACCTTGACTTTGGCCAACAAGTTGTATGATATTTAACTAGGTAGATCTCTAAGATGAATTGGATCTTATCCAATTCCTAGATCCGGTAGGTGGACCTCCAAGTCCGAAACATATATACAATATATATGTCAATATATCCAATATATTTTCCTAACCGTTTTCCTCTGAATCAATTAAGCCTTGGGTTTGGCACAACAAGCTTAATGATTCCAGTTATGCGGAACCCATTGACTTTGGAAAGCTTCGTAATCGATGTCGATGGACAAGAAGTGATCTTGACTTTGGCCAAAAAGTCACAACTTGGATAAGACACACGATATGCAACAAAGCCTTCATGATTTAAACACATCCACGATGGACAAAGGTATTGACTTTGGCCAACAAACCAGTGCCAATCTTGGATCTTGAGTAAGAATCACTCAATGGAAGGAAAACACTTAATATTTTGTTGAGGGTTTTTCGCGTAAATTGGCAACCAATTTATTATCTTTGTTAGGTCTCATCATACACCCTTAAGTATGCATTCTAAAAGCATAATAAGGCGCGAAAATAAATTAATAATGATATGTGGATGGATATCTCACAGATTGTTCCTAGAACAAATCACTCCCTCTCCTCGGCTAGCACTATTCTTACTTCTACCCAATTACATAATACAATGAAAGAAACCTCATTAACATTGAGGGGAATTAGGTGAGAAGAGAATTACAAAGAATAAAGAGAGATAAGGCTGGACACGTAGGTCCAATTTAATAAATTCTAAATTTACAACAATTTCCAAAATTGCCATTTCCCTTCTAATATCCATCTGATATACATTATTCATTCAACACATCCATGTATTCACACAAAGCATGTTATTCAATCAATCTAATCCAATTAATTAATCTTTAATAAATTGATCATCAAATGTTGAAACAACGATTTGATTTTGCGCGAGTCCAACTCGTTTAAGAATAAGTACTCAAAGTATGAATTCTTGAATTATATCGAACTACAATTTAAATCTAATTTAATTCGTATAAAATACTAATTCTATATTTAATTCCAAATAAAATAACTACACTTTTTAATGTGCCTTTACGACTAAGATTCCAAATCTAATCTAAATGGGTCTCAAAGCCCAATTAACATCCAATGTCGTTTAATTAAAGTCCAATAGGCTTTCAATTAATTTCTTAAGGCATGGACTTTGTTCAATATGGGTCAAACCCAAATACCAAAGCCCAATTAAGGAATCACCCTTTTTGCCAAGAAACTGACCGGCGTAAACACACACGTATAACGCAAGCGCACATATCGTTCAAGTAGTATAAAAATATCGATCCCACGAGGACTTCATATCTAATCTATTAATTTTATGAGGTCAAATGATTACTAGTATCTAACAGGTTGATTGATTGATTTGAAATGGTGACGATTCTAAATTTAAAAGCAAGTAAATAAAATTGTCGAAAATAGGTTTTAAGAAAATTCAATATTAAAAACTATATAGGGTTGTGATTTATTCCAATATCATTTTAAAGATGAAATGGTTATCTTAAAGTTGGGTAATATATTGATTTATTAACCTGGAACACTAAATTATGTGTAAGCCTCTGTCGATGGTCAGACACAAATACCCAGTTTAACCCAATTGAACCATATGTCTATGTCAACCAAATTATATGGATTCATTAAGTTTAAGTTCCAATTATGGCTACCCTCGCCCGACAGGTATATTCCTATCCTGTAAGGAAATCTATTAAAGGGTTATTTATCCTCAAGGAAGATCGTGGGCTATTGAGTCTTAGGCTGAAACCTAAAATCCCTATGTCTAGTTCATTTTAGATTTACCAGATCAATTTTATTAATGGCCAGTTAATGAAAAAGCATTAGGATTAAGACTCAATAAATAAATTTTTATATTACCCAAGCTATAATCTAACCCCTTATAAGACGGTGATATTAAAAGTCATCACAACCCCAGATAACTAATTTAGTTACAACACATAACTAGGGCTAGTAAAAACTTGAAAATAAAAGATATAAAGTAAAAATGCGGTAAAGTAAATACTGGAAAGTAAATTACAAAAAAATAAAATGCTAAGGTAAAAGGAATTACTTTTACTACTACTAATTTAGATATCTCCCATAATATAATATATAAACTTGTGATAACATTACCAACCAGCCATATAAGAGGTATCCTGATTAAGTCAAATTAAGTCCAACCAGCCATTAAGGCGGTAAAAAGATTTATCCATGAACCTGCCATATAGGCGGTAAGAAAGTTTAATTACCAACCGACCAATCTGGCGGTATACTTTTTAAGTAAATATTTTAAATAGTGAATATATTATATTTAAGGGAGATTAATCTAAATAGCAATAATAAAAGAATTACCTTTCACCCTAGCTGGGGAAGTTACCTCCTCATGGTAAATAGTAAAAACTGTAAAAAGTCAAAAAAACAAGTAAATTACTATTATTACAAAACATAATTAAAATTAATTACACAACTAAAAAATTAAAAAACTAAAAATTAAAAGAAAGTAGAGAGAGAAACTCTCTCTTTACATCAAAGAGATGAGAGAGAGTGGTGCAACTAAAACTAAAATTTGAAGCTCTATTTATAGGCCTCGGTGGGGTTCCAGCGTCGCGACGCCAGGGCCTTTGGCGTCGCTACGCCAGCTTTTGTCGACGTGGCACGCTCTGATTCATCGGTTTGCAGATTCTGGATAAGCTGATAAGGTGACACGTGGCGAGGTGGTTGGGCTTCAATTATTGTGACACGTAGCGGCTTCTGATTGGTCGATGAGATTCTTATCCGCCACGTGTTAGATAAGGATTAGATACTCAATGATTGATGCTGACGTGGAGCTGACGTGGCGGTGACATGGCGACACGTGCGAAAGAGACTGTCGGCACTTTAGGATTACGACACATGGCACTTCCTGATTGGCTGATGATGACGTGGCGGTGAGGTGGCAGTTTGACTTGGTCAACCTGGTGATGTGGCTGATGACGTGGCAATGACGTGGAGTGACACGTGGCACACGTGGCGATGATGACTGTCGGCACCGTAGGATGCTGACACGTGTCACGGCGCATTTTAGCAGATCGGCTGTGATGGTGACATGTGGCACGGCGCATGTTAGCAAATTCAAACTTTTCTCAGATTCTGATTTATGGACCCGGCACACGTTAGCACTGTTCGGCGCATTTTAGGCGTCGCGACGCTGAAGGTCTTGGCGTCGCGACGCGGGAATTTACAAAAAGGCCATTTTCGTCCAATTTTCACTGTTTTGGCCCAAATCACCTCCAGAATGTCCTGAAACTTTATTTATCTACAAAATAACACAAAACACATCAAAATATTCACAAAACTCAAGAAACTATACAAAATATTAGGTTAAATGAGTGGGAAATAGTGATAGATTTACCACTCATCACACCCCTAAACCTAACATTTTGCTTGTCCTCGAGCAAAAACATACAATAACATAAATAAATTAACTAAGCCACTTTCGTAGGGATCACGGTGTTGCATTTAGCGTATGCAACAAGCCTTTAAACCCCTAGGTGTCCCTAGTGGACGAGTTGTAGTCTCATGAGGGTTTACATCAATGATACCCACAAACATTTTACAAAAGTAAAAAGGTAGTAAAACTAATGCACACAAAAGCAAAAAGACAAGCGAAAAGAGAATAAAGATGTTAGTGACTAATCAGGTGAAACTTCTACTCCAAGTTACTAGTTGTTTTGTTTCATTCTAAATTACCGAATAAGTAAATTCTCCGATTATATTTACCATTCTCCATATACACAGCCAACATAATATTAAACAACTCATTTTTGCCCACAACATTCATAAGTGCAGTTGATAAGATAGTAATATTTTTGTCCTAAAGTTTTATCAGAATTCACACCTTTTTGCAGCAATGGAATAATTTTTCAGATTTTTCTCTTGATGTTTTTTTCTATTTTTTATTTTATACAATATCTTCCATCTATGTAATGAGTGTTGGGTCGGTGGCTCCCAATCCAGTTGGCTTTAGGGCACCAGGTGTTAAGACACCCCTACGGACTTAATTACTCAGACTTCAGATATATATATTTTTGCAGCATCTTTGATCCATATAGCGAGCTTTGGGCCAGTGACTCCCAAACCAGTTGGTTTTAGGGCACTAGGTGTTAAAACACCCTTACAGACTTAATAACTCGGATCTCAGATGTTTTTTTTTTTTTTTACTCCATTGCTTTTTGAGATGCTTCCTCCAATTAAACTAAAGCACTGAATATTACAAACTTTTCAATTTAGCTCATGTCCGTATGTTACTATATATGTTGATAATATCTGCTAACTGAACATATGAAGATTCATTTTAGTCTGTTTTAAGGAGAATTCACAAATTAAATAATTAAAAGGAAATAAACAACAATTAACTTATTTCGAAAATAGGCTTGAGATACGTCTCAGGAGTGGAAACTCCTTACTCAGCTATCTCTTACCAATTTCACCTTTTTTAGTCAAAATAAAAACACAAAATATTTTTGTAATTTTTGAAAAATTTTCAAATATTTTTTGTATTTTTCGAAAATTTTAGGACAAAAAATAAAACAACACACAAACTAAAAGCAAGGTAATGATCAAATAATTTCCTCCCCCAAACCTAAATGAGACATTGTCCCCAATGTCTTAAACAGTAGAAGAAGAGTTTAGAAGGTGGTACTTGGTTAGCTGAAATTCTACAAAAAATTAAAGGTTAAGATCCAGATTAACACGACGCCTCTTACCACGATCGTCCACGAACAAATTTATCTTTGAAAGGATAGGGTCAACTTGTGGTTCATAGGCTAAGAGTTGGTCTATTAGATCCGGAGCAGTTCTGCAGTAAAGAGGAGTTCTTTCAAAGGTTTTGACACGAACCCATTTCTCCGAGCCGCATCATCAAGAAACACACAAAGAAATCATAAAATCCATCAACGTTAAACAGCCCAATTGGTTTCTGGTGTATGTTCAGGTTCGCCCAAGATAGTACTATAAAAATTCCTCCAATGTGCCCAAGCCACTGTTAGACAGTAATGACCCATAGCGTCACTATTTTGTAAATGATATTGTATTATTGTACAAAATTAAATATGTAGTAATGAATTGCCTTTTACCGTTTTGTAATTTATTACTTTGATATAAAATGGTAAAAGTCCCTATGATTAATTCCGGATTGAGATGATATGAGACAGTATCAATCCATA
>SKCR01013829.1:0-11390 GCA_019454045.1 Zanthoxylum bungeanum
ATGTTGTGTACAATTAACTATGTGACAAAGGAAATTGTTTTTTTATCATTTGTTTTAGATCAGCAAGATGTATAAATGATAGAAGGTCCATATAATCATTAAATATCCCTAGTCAGAGTATTATCGAGATTGGACATCGATAATGCGAAAAGTCTAGTATTACACTTGTACGCATTATGAGGGCATAACGCATATTTCTCATATATTTGGGTATAGGATACTCATGCAAGTGTAGTAGGAGGTTGTGTTTTACCGATGGTACGGAAAATAACTTCGCTCTGGATAGACCCCTCGGAATCCATTGGTCGTATGACTATGGTCTATGGAAGTCCGAATCAGGGTAGGTGTATTTGGTCTTAACTTGAGACTTGCACCGCTAATACTTGTGACAATCAATATACTTTGGTTTTGGTCGCCATGGCTTTAATAGGTTCTGTGTACGCCTCTTCTGGGTATATTAAGAAAGTAGTGTATTGGGTGTGATGTCGAGATGGAAGTATCACTCCAGTCATAATGGAGATGATGATCACGTAGGATACGGAACTCGTTCTCTTATATGCTGTAACTATCGGGATATTATGACTAGGTCATGTTTATCTAATTATAGAGACTAGTTACCAGGATCCGATATGTGCTTCGTACGGGGCAGACACATTTCCAGCCCCAGGCCTTGCACGTGACATCCGATACTGGAACGAAATACGCAATACTACGTATACTACGCCTGATATAGATCACATATTTTTGTAAGGATATTTCTGGAGAATTGGGTAGGCATGGCACTTTGCTAAAAGCCAACCTTGTCATGTAAATCGGTATAAACGTAGTACTAGGTACTTACGTGTTCGGATAGTCCGACGATCGGATTTACTGCCAACATATTCGGGGATCTATTGGATCGCTTCCCGAAGATTCACCGATGACGTATGACTCGCATTTTAATTAATATGGGATAATTAGATGAGAGAGAAAATTAATCTGGGATTAATTACGGAGATATTTTATCTGGGATATAAATATTATTTAAAAGAGAGAATGATTAATTTGGAATTAATCGATAAATTAATATATTCGATATATTATATGAAATTGGATTTCAACGCGGAATTGAAATTAGATTTTAATTCGGGCGAACGAGTTAATTTAGAATTAATTCGTTAGCGATGTGAATAGTGATTTTGCTAGGCATAATTATTTAATTACGTCGCAACGGAAAAATCATTAATTTGGAATTAGCGAACCCGATTCCGGAGTGTTTGCGGGCGCACTCGCATTGCGAATTAAAGTGTGACCCACAAGTCACATCAAGCGTCAAATCATTAGTCACATCAAGTGTCAAATCATTAGTCACTTTTAGTGATATGCCAACTTGTCACTTGATTGATTGATGGAGGTGGTTGGAAATCTTTAATGCTTATACCCTTTGACTTTTTGAAATTCAAATTTTTTGGTATATGTTTAATTGATTTTGGAAATCAATTAACTAATACACAAAACACAAACCACTTCTCCTCTCTCATTCTTCTCCTCTCTCTCACGCCCAATAGGCTGTCATCTTCCTTTATTTTCACTGGTTTCACCGTGAGCCAAGGAGAAGCAATAGGAAATTTTGCGGCAAAATTTCCGGAGTGCTAGCACACTTTAGGAGTCTAGGGAACCGCACCCGTGAGCATGAAATCATCAACCAAAGCTTGGAGCTTGAGAGATCATTCCATGGCCGAATTTGAGGAGGACAAAAACTGCCATTGCCGAGACTTCAATGGGCTAAAAAAGTTTTTTTCTTCTTCGCATCGCCTCAACCAATCAATGTAAGTATTCCAAAACCTCCTTGTTGTATTCACATGTGTTTCTTGCTTGTAAATGATCCTTGGGACCTTAGAGAAACCCAACAGGCCTTACCACCTAAGTTATTCGATAAACATGTGGAGGAGATGGAACTACGGTACCATCCAGATTGACATTAAGCAAGTGGGAGTTTGATGGAGTTGGTGCTTGGAGTGCCAATCCTATTTGTACATTTTTTTATTCATTAATAAAATAACTACATTTTTCATTTCATATCTTATAATGGTATTGTCATTACGCGTATTAATTTGATGTATCGATATTCTAAGAAAGACATCGACCTTAGAATAGTCTTGACCCTAGGTGTAAACTATTCTTAAAGTAAATATTCCTAGTCGTTGGTTTTGGAATACAGTCGAATTCCTATAACCTAGAAGACTAGCACATGTCGTATATTGGAATTGGAGTTCCAATGGTTTAACGCGATGTACTGAGTTTTGGAAACTTTATAGATATGTGGGTATTCGTTGGAGCGAATACTGAATGACTCATAGGTGATTCCTAATAATTGGAAGTACACACCACCGTCAATAGGAATCTATTCGAGTCGAGTAGCATATGTAATTCTTTGACTATAGGATATCATTGATTTTGTGTGAGATCCTCCAGGCTTTGATGCCATGTATGTCAGTAATCTTTCATGGTTTGGCCTCTATATGTTCGTTGGGTGTGGACTGATGCACTCAGTAATCAAGTGCGAAGCAAGATATGATCCGTTGGCCAGTATGTGTACCATAAGAGGTTTAGGTATCCATGTGAGAAAAGTCATGATTCTTAAATCCTTGGCCAAAGTCGATCGCCTAGGGAGGATTGCATCAGTTATGAAGAATCGTGGACATGTCAACATGAGATGTGCACCTTGGAAACTTGACGGTGTATACTATGTTTCCTAAGCACAACTCGGATAGCCTACGATAGATGGATTGTTAAACATATGTGATGACCTCGACTTGTATAGTTCAGAAAGGTCATTCATGTTCTTCATGAATTCAGAGGTGGCCGAATTGCGTACATATTAGCTAGGCTTATATGACGAACGTGTCTGAACTTAGAGAGTCCCAATATGAAGTGTACTCGTTGAGCACTTGGGTAGCCGATTAATTTTGATAAAAAATAATATTCGATATTATAATTCTCAACTAAGATAATCAAGTGTTATTTGATAACATTGATTATTTACTTGGACCTAATTGGATTAATTCAATAATTAAACAAAGGCTTAACTGTAAAATCATAATTATCTCTACCATTTGAGGATATTATGGTCATTGTAAGTATGTAATAATAGGTGGTTTTAGCTTGATTTAATTGGATTAAATCAAAGTGGAAGACATTTAACTAATCCATTTCCTAATCCTTGGCTTGATTTAATTGGATAAATCAAAGTGGGAGACAATGGAGATTAGTCACACCAATTATACATATTTGGACAAATTAGATTAAGCCCACTTAAAAATTGATTACAACTTTTATTAATTAAAAATTGCCTAAGTTTTGCTATAAATATCAAACTTTAAGAAGGTTTTAATTACAAGTACAAAAAACAAGCATAAACAAATTCTTGAAAGATTATCCTAAGTTAGAGAAGTGTTTAGAGAAGCTTGTGAGATCTCTACAACATTTCATCTAGGAGAAATCAAGATTAGATCTTGAAGTGAAGCTTGGAAACATTGGAAACAAGATTGGATCTTGGAATCAGGCATGCAGACCTTGAAGGTTCTCCAACTATTTCAACAAAGGAGAAGTAGATTGGATCTTGCATCAAGCTTACTAGGTAATGTTTGATCATCTCCAAAGCTATGTTCATTTGTGTATTAGATGGATGATCACATAGCTTAATGTTGAAATAAGGCTAATCAATTATGCTAGAATACTTTAGAAGTATAAACACAACATGCTTGTCATTAGGTCAAAGATGTTCATGTTTGATATGGAAAAATTAATAAGAGCGTGGAACTCTAGATTAAAGCTTAGAGCTATGGATACTATTCTAGAATCACTTGACCACCTTTGGGTGACCTAGAATTGTTCACGAGATATTTCTTATTGGGATTCTAATTTGATTTTTACGTAAGTGCGTATTTAGAATAAATTTATGTTTTTGTAAAAATATTTGATATTTTGAAAAACTTGATTTTTATTCTATAACTTGTTTTAATGTTGGTTTTGAAATTAAAAATTAATTTTGGGTGTTTTTGAAGTGTTTAGGGAGAACCGGAATAGATTAGGGTAAAACACCCTAATCCATTCAGCTCACTGGAAAGTGAGCTGAATGATTGAAAAGAAATTGAAAAAAAAGGTGATCAACGCTACAGTACGCGCGTACAATGTGCGTACGCGCGTTGGAAATTTATTTTCTATCGTTCTGGAGCTTCCGGACTCCGATTAGTCCCGGTGTTTTCTTATGCACTCGTAATGGAATATAGTATTTCATTAAATAATTTAAAATTACACCCATACTTGATTTCCATTGGTTAGACCCATTTCCGCTACCCGGGGCACTGATCCGACCCTAGGGGTTCCACAACTGCCCCAACAGAATATCCCAGCTAGCAAGTAGCATCAGACTTTCTCATTGACCACAACCAATTTCTGGTAGGTATTGCGCATAGCTTGGCCAGAGTTTCTGGCTAGCTCGAGAGGACACTCCTCTGTCAGGACAAACTTATGGTCTTCACAGACCAGAAAAACATTCATGTTACTTTTTCATTTTACATAATTTTCCTCCGTCAATTTCTCGTTAGAGAGAATAACAATTATTGGAGAAACCATGTCCAAAAAAAAGTATACATACATTTAAAATTCATTCATCGCAGATTAGAAATTATCAAACATATAGGCATAAAATTAAACATGATTCATGAACCTTGTATAATGAATTAGAAACCTAAGAGAATTTTTATTCCACAGAAATCTATCATCCCATAAATAAGCGTCGTCGTATGGTAGGTCAAGTATTTGCATGATAGATCTAGACAATCTCAATTGATTAATATATATGGGAATAACTCTTAGTCTTATATTAACCAACCACCATTTGATTTGATCAAGGAATTTCGATTATCATTTAATCATTCATTTGTGAGTGTGACTCGTTGTTTTGGAACCCTTGGTCTTAACTAGTGAAGTGTCGCCGTAGGGTAGGTTAGTACATCAGATACATCTAAAGTCTATATCCTCTCAGAATCCGAACTTGATATTGACCCAAAATGGACACCATCCGTAGGGGGCGAAAACAAAGCCGTCTCGAGACACCTTTTGAATCTCACATGTTCAGATTAACAATGGAGATCTCAGAATATATTGTCGTATATTCCTCTCCCACTCACTATTTAAATTTTAAGATTTCTACTTTAAAATATCTAATATTTTAATTCATTAGTGTCTATAAGTTTATGTGCGGCTAAAACATAACTTTCCTTTACACTATTACATTATTTATGATCTTACCAATTTGAACTCTTAAAATTTTAACTCATTAATATCTATTAGTCTCAACTAATTATTTTACTCAATAAAACTAATTTAATTTAGGTTTAGTGACCTAATATATTTTAACTCTTAAAAAATTGGTTCACTAACAAATTTAAAATTTAAAATTTAAATTTCAAAATATATAAAATTTTAATTAAATCATTTAATTAATATAAGCGCGTTATAAATTCCAATGGTATGTGGAGCTGTATCCCGAGTGCAGACCACACTACCATCCTTTTGGAATTGGCTATGAAATTTACGTCCGGGTTTCCATTCGATATAGATGCAATTACAAAGCCCATAATTTTAGAATTTCCAATTTTAAACCATTAAACCAATTAATCTTATTAATTGTTTTCATGCATATAATATTCCAATTTAACCCCTATAAATTTCATAAAATCATATTTTATGACTAGAATATCCATGCATCCAAAACATATTATGTCATATGAAAATGCAAGAGTAGGCACCCTAAGCTATATGACATGTTATTCAAACATTTCGAATTAATCATACATATAACAAAAAATAAATTTTGCATTGACTGGACTCTTATTTTTTCCTATACTAGTTTAATTAGTACAAAAATTTCAAGGCATTCCTTGGTCTTCAAATATTTCCTCATGCTTTGGTGTTGATCTATTTGTGGCATTGGTACTTCAAAATACAAAGAATGAAACTCTTACATAGTAAAATAAAATATACAACACTTGTAAAATTGGCCCTATGGCCTTACATTCCCAAAACTAAAAAAAACATAAAAATAAGAGTCGGAAAAATTTACGATCAATGCAAAAAATATTCATCACATGAATCAACAATAAACATTCATCATATGAATACTAATATGTGCCTACACATCTCAACATGTATATAATAATTTATATCTCATAAAAATAAATACAAACATTAACTTTAAATGAAAAAAAGAAGGGTTAAAAATAATGTTCAACCTTGCTCTTGATGCCAATTATAAGAACCGCTTTCATAGCGCAACAGAAACGGCTTAGGCACCCGAGACGATCTTGAAATTTCTTTTTGCCCATCCTTTTGCTAGCACCTTTAATGATAATTTGCTTATGTTTTTAGCAAGATTTCAGCCCCGGAACAGTACCCGAATAGCCCCCGAACAACAGATTAAATCTGAACTATTTTAAACCCGATACGCCCAACACTCTTGAAACACTCTGAAGATTTACGTCTATTCTAGCAATATTTCAGGTCTGGTTTTTCAATTAAAAATAACTCCACAACAGTCTTAAAACACCCCTTAATATTTCCCAATTTTTATAGACAAGAAACAAAATAAACCGAGACCCGTTACACCAAGATTCATGCGGCAGTGAATAGAAAAAACTCCTCACTGCCGTGTGGTAGAGGAAAAAAATGTGATGAGAATTTTGGTTCGACTCCGAATGGCCTTCCGTGATATATCTCGCAACCAGTAGAAACTAGTGTGGGCTAGACTCAAAAACTAGTCTCTAAACTCATTAGAGATCAAATTGTCACACAAGAATTTTAGTATTTTTTTTTCTTGTTCTTCACTTTCAACTCTTGAGAGAAAAGAATAAAAAAGGATGGCTAGGGTTTGGATTGACTTAGGTTAGCCAAAAAAAAATCCAATTTTCTTTTTTACTTAGGATTCGACTCCCTCTTTGATGAATTCGGCCAGCCCTAGATTTTTTTTATGTAACATATATTCTTTTACTTAATGTCATCACCATGACAAAAATATTGTAGGCACTGCATTTTTGCATGTAAGTCCCGATGATGAGTCTCATTTGGAGGCACTACCTTTTAAGTCGCGGGAAACAGACGTCGGGAGGGAAAAGTCTGAAATCAGTACTTTGTTGGATTTTATTCGCTTGTTTAGCTTTGGGTTCGCTTGTTGGACTTTCGTTTTAAAAACACACCCTCGGCCTAAACCCCCACAAACCACACACCAAGCCCACACATCACTAAAACACACACTAAGCCCATCTCACCCAAGCCCAATCCAATTAAAACATTTAAAATAAATGTCACAAATTAAATTAAATTAAATTAAAAACCAATTAAATTGAAATTAAATCCCATTAAAATCTAATTAAATAAATTCCTAATTTAAATAAATAACTTCCTAATTTACAAATCACTCACCAATTAAAGATATTCCCCACCAAAATTACATAATTTATTTCCCTTTTCAAATTAATTAAATACACACATAATTTACTTGATTTGTTTTCTTTTCAAAACCCTTGCATAACCCTAATACACCACTATAAAATAAAACACAAACCCTAGACGATTCACGGCAATTCAGAGAACAAAAAAAAACCATAAGCACTCAGCAGCTCTCTCTCTCCCTCTCTGAAAACCAAACGAACAAAAAAACCCTAAACACTCATCAGCTATCTCTCTCGCCTCTCTCAACAAACAAACCTAAAACTCTTGGCAAACCCTTATCTCTCCACGCCCTCCTTTGACTCACATGCACAAGACCACAAAGCATGACCTTCAACCCAATCTGAAACAACAAAACCTAATACAAAACATATTCACAGCTCCCTCTCATTCTCCATGCAAACGACAACAAAAAAACAAAAATCATAAACAAACCAACCTCATGCACCATGCAGCCCTCAGATTCACGTGAAACACCCTCTCACAAACACTTCAACAGCCAGCAGCCCACGTGAACCAAAACACCACCACAACGCATTCACACAAACAAACCCTTAACACACACAAAACCCCAAAGCTGAGCACACCAAAGACAAACCCTCAAGCCGTGACCAACTAAACTGAAAAAAGACAAACAAACAAATAATAAATCAACACACAATAGCCCTCACTAGCCCTCAATTTCCCTCAACCGACTGCACACCTTCACCAACCCTACTCACGTCCAACCACTCGCAGCAAAACAAACCTAAGCCACCTGCTCACGGCAGCCCCTTCTCTCATCAACAAATCAACGCCACACAACCCCTCATCCAGTAACTTCATGCACACAGCCCCTCACGTTACTGCCACATTCAAGCCTCTCACGTCAGCCACCTAGCCACATAATCAACACGTCCAGACCCCCCTTCAATTCATTGCCACTCACAGCCTGCCATAAACCCTTCATGCTAAGTCTGTTCACTGCACGTCTATTCTGCCCTTAGATCATCCAGTTTTACAGTGAAAATAAGACTGAAAACTGCCCAGAAATTATCCCAAAAATGCAATGAAAAACAGTCCAAAAATCACCTAAAACAGTGAACAAAAACTGCACCAAAACAGCCCCTTAAACCCGTAAAACAGTAGCCTAGAACCGTAAAACAGTGACTGAAAAACAGCAGCAAAAGTAGTTGAAACGGAGCGAAAAAAGCGGCCCGAGGCAGCGAAACAACGAAGGAAAATGTTGAACCAGTGAACCGGAGAGTTGCGAAGCATCCACCCTTCGAAGACCGTGTACCGTACTTCTGAGAGACGATTTAAAAGGTTAGACCTGATGGCACTTTTCGTATTTATTTTCATTCATCTTTTATTTATTTTACTTATTTTTTTCGCATGAGAGTCGTTTGTGGATGCATGATTATGCGGCTTTGAATGGATGGAAAAATGTGTCGTCTCTTATGGTATATAGGATGGAAACCCAGACGTAAATTACATAGCTGAATCCGAATAGACGGTAGTGCGGTCTGTACTTGGGAGACAACTCCACGTACCACTTGAGCAGACGACACATATTTCACTTTATTATATCTTGTTTTTTTATTATCCCCATTTTATACTCCGCGATTTAATTTCCGTATGTTATTTACTTGTGTAATGACGATATAGTGCGCATGGGCTTAGTATGTTGATCTAAAGCTCCTCTATTTGAGAGAAGAAAAGTCTAAAAGACTAGTTTTACGACAGTATTTTGCCGCGCAAGACGAAGTATGTTCGATTGAATGCGAGATAGGTTTAATCGGGCATGCGGAAGTCCCATATCATTGTCTTATTTATTTTATATGCATTATGATATGATGCGCATGGGCTTATTACGCTGGTCTAATGGTCCTCCATTTTGAGGGATAAAAAGCCTAAGGGCTACCTTTACCACGATATTTTGCCGCGCCTTCTATATTCCGTCTTTTACTTTATGTAAATTAGTTGTTTATGTAATTGATGATATAGTGTGCATGGGCTTAATATGTTGGTCTAAAGGTTCTCTATTTGAGGGAAGAAAAGGCCAAAAGTCTACCTTTACGACAATACTTTGTCGCGTCGGACAAAGTATGTTTGGTTGGATGTGAGATATGTTCAACCGAGCATACAAAGTCCTATATCACTGTCTTTATTTTATATGTATTGTAATGTAATGCACATGGGCTTATTATGTTGCTCTAAAGGTTCTCTATTTGAGAGAAGAAAAGTCTAAAAGGCTACTTTTATGACAGTACTTAGCCGCGCCTTTTATTAATCCGTTGTTTGCTTTCTGTATGTCATCTCTTTTCATAATCATGCATCATATTACAATGCTCATGGGCAAATCAAGTTGGATTAAAGGTCCTCCATTTTGAGGGATAGAAAGACGAAAGGCTACCTTTCCCACGACGTTTTGCCGCACCGGATAAAGTATGTTTGATTGAATGTAAAATACGTTTAATCGGACACTCGAAGTCCTATATAGATGTGGGCATATGTCGCATATCTTTTCTTTCACTTTCATTGTCTTTTTTTTGCATCGCATCATTGCACGTTATTTAATGTACAACTGCCTCATTAGTTATCTCTTTGCATTATGTACCTAATTGATTCTCTTTTTTACGCATGATTGTGCAATTACCATTTATTTGTGTTCCTTCATGTATAAGTGCAATGTGCTTATGAAGTTGTAAGCTTGCCGTATTTCAATTTACCTTTTTTGCATGCAAATTGGACATAGGTTATATGCAAGCAGGTTGTATGCAAATTCGGACATAGGTTATATGTAAACATAGATATGATCCTTGTACTTATGTATGTAGCTTAGAAATAGAATACCCTTGGGAATGTATGTTGCTAGATTCAATTAAATTATTGCACAAATCACATCATTAAAAGTGGCATAAGTAAGGGATCATTCCGAACCCAATGGTTTGAGGTCTTCCCATGCGAGGGGTGAGTGCGGCCTGAAATCTTTGTCCCGGTTCACACCGGGTGACGACTCCATATTATTTCTCCGGTTTAGTCCCCAGTGGGTTATTCCGTACTCCCGATCGGGCCGCGAGCCCGGAACAGCATCGTCCAACTTTCTGTGTCCTACAGTCTGGCGACTCCAGTGGGGATAGATAATCGGCCCCGAAATAATGTCTTGTAATATTTGTGATTGGTGCTTTAATTTAACCGTGTCTATTCTAGGTTGAGGTGGTTTAATGAAAGGCATTATTAAGGCTAGTTGATGGTTTGATGTCTTCCTTCACTCACTACCTTTCTATAAGGAAATGTTGTGAAGGCACCAAGATAATCATTTACTCGTAGCTTACTGTGATGGACTAATTTGGAGGACTCGTTGTTTATTCCTGTCACCAAGCGATAAGAGCCTAAGAGGCTTGGGTATTTAAGAGAGTTCGCTCCACCCTCCCTCTGGGGAATCTACAACGGGAAATCCATTTGACAGTCAGTCACACACCATAACTCGTTGGCACATACGTTAGTGTATAAAAAAGGGTGCGCTCACTTGGTCGCTCGAACCCTTGAGTGGGGAGTCCTAGTTGTGGGCAAACCTTCGTCAGTGAGAGCCTTTCTCCGCACTCCCATAAACCCATATGTTAACCTTGTTCGTAGAACTAGTAGAAATTATTTACTTATGTTTGTGTTTTGGACCATCGTCATTTGGATCTAGTTGAACTTCTTGTCCAAAAATGTGAACTTGTTGGGCCATTTAAACTGGGACGAGTTCATGTCCTTTGAAAATTAGGCTAAGAGCTTCTAAAATGCCGATGGGCCATTTTATGTTTAGGGCCTCTCATCATTTGAAATCGTTTAGCCATGTTATCGCAAGGTGTAAACCTGTTGGGCCTTTTCAATTGGGACAAGTTTGCACCGCGCAATAGCGTGATTGAACA